>JAHIAM010004822.1:0-51609 GCA_021605205.1 Aegilops longissima
TTCTTGTTTGCATCATCTCTTGCCATGAGTAGCTTCATGTAGCTTTGTCATGCATCATGCTTGTTGTGCATCATGCCTTGTTCATGTGTGGTGTGTTTACTATGTTGTGTGCTTCTTGTTAGTTCCCGTTTCGTTGCGATCGTGAGGATTCATTCATCTAAGCTTGGTTCGTCTTCATGGCTTCATATTCTTCATGGACTCGTTCTTCTTCCTTGCGGGATTTCAGGCAAGATGACCGCTACCCTGGATCTCACTACTATCATTGCTATGCTAGTTGCTTCGTTCTATCGCTATGCTGCGTTGCCTATCTTTTGCTCTTCAAGCCTCCCAAATTGCCATGAACCTCTAACCTTTGACACCCTTCCTAGCAAACCACTGTTTGGCTATGTTACCGCTTTGCTCAGCCCCTCTTATAGCGTTGCTAGTTGCAGGTGAAGTTGAAGATTGCTCCATGGTGGACAGGATTTTGGTCGGGATATCACAATATCTCTTATATTATTAATGCATCTATATACTTGGTAAAGGGTGGAAGGCTCGGCCTTATGCCTAGTGTTTTGTTCCACTCTTGCCGCCCTAGTTTCCGTCATATCGGTATTATGTTCCCGGATTTTGCGTCCCTAACGCGGTTGGGTGGTTTATGGGACCCCCTTGACGGTTCGCTTTGAATAAGACTCCTCCGCAAGGCCCAACCTTGGTTTTACCATTTGCCTCACCACCACCTACTTTTCCCTTGGGAGTCGCTCTCTCGAGGTCATCTTATTTAGCCCCGGGCGATTGCTTCTCTAAGTGCTTGGTTCGAACCAGCTACTTGAGGGCTACCTTGAGGCAACTTTGAGGGATGGTTTTACTCGTAGCTAGTCTCATCGGTGTTGCCACGAGCAGCGAGATATGTGCAACTCCTATTGGGATTGTCGGGCGCATAGGCGGTCTTGCTGGTCTTGTTTTATTCTTTGTCGAAATGTCTTGTAGCTGGGATTCGAGGCTGATCGGGTCTTCCGTGGAGAAGGAATATCCTTCGTTGATCGCGAGAGCTTATCATGGGCTAAGTTGGGACACCCCTGCAGGGTTTGAACTTTCGAAGGCCGTGCCCGCGGTTATGTGGTAGATGGGAATTTGTTAATATCCGGTTGTAGTAAACTTGAAGTAAACTCTTCTAAAATACACCAACCGTGTGCGTAACCGTGAGTGTCTCTTTTCGGGGTTGATCGAGAGGAGAACACGGTTTCTGGGTTATGTCTGACGTAAGTAGGAGTTCAGGATCACTTCTTGATCATTACTAGTTGGCGACCGTTCCTTTGTTTTCTCTTCTCGCTCTCATTTGCGTACGTTAGCCACCATATATGCTTAGTCGCTGCTGCAACCTCACCACTTTACCCCTTCCTTACCCATTAAGCTTTGCTAGTCTTGATACCCATGGTAATGGGATTGCTGAGTCCTCATGGCTCCTGATTACTACAACAACAGTTGCAGGTACAGGTTGTGCGATGATCTTGGCCGAGGCGATGTTGCTTGTTTTGGAGTTCTTCTTACGCTTCTTCTTGATCGGGGATAGGTTCGGTCGGCAGGCTGGGCTAGCGAGGTGGATATTGTTTGAGTTTACATTTATGTTTCATCCGTAGTCGGATGTTGATCTTATATGTTGTATTGTTGTATTCATGTGACATTGTATGTATTGGATGTATCCCCACTATTATGTAATGTTGATGTAATGATATCCACCTTGCAAAGCGTCTTCAAGATGCGCTTCTATCCTTAGTGGGACCTTTGAGTTCCTTTTGGATAGGGTGCATCTTGGGCGTGTTATCATGGGCACCTTGCGAGTACCCTGCCTTGAACTCTCGCCTCCTCATGAGCCAGCTGGCGAGGCCGTGCTGAGAAGCTCCTTGTCGTCCGCCCAGCAATCTGGCCCTCGCGAGGTCTTGAGCTTGCGTTGATGAAGATGGGTCGTCTTTGGGCCTCCTTGAGCCACGCCGCGAGCATGAGCGAGCAAGTCAGGGGACCCCGTTCCCGAGCGCCCGGCAGATAGCCCGGGCCTGGCGTGCCGAACTTGGCGGCGAGAGAGGCGAGGAAAGTGTGAGCGTCGCGGGCCCTAACAGCCTGCGGCCTTAGGCGCCAGCGTGGCGGTTGATTGGGCAGCGTGCGGCTCGCAGCAGCGTGGGTTGATATGAGGCGGCATCTTCCTTGCCTCCTTTACTTTCTCCGATTGCTGCTCGAGATCCCTTTCTTGCGCCTCTCCTCTGCTTCCAAGATCTTGAGATCCCTCCGCTGCGTGCCCTAGCCGATCATGGCTCCTCGCCAAGCCCGGCGGAGCTTGGTACTCTCTGCCTTGGACCCGCCAAATGTGTCGGCGAGCCTGCATACTGGTGCATCGGATGGCGGGCGCAAGCGTCAGCAGGCAGGCGTTCAAGGCCGCTCCTCTCTCCCCGAGGTCGGGGAGTACCTTCTACCCGTTCTTCGTGGCGCCATCATTGCTGGTGTGGTGCCTCCCTTTTACGAGTTCTTCTTCTCCGTCCTCCGTCACTACAACATTCAAGCTCTGCACCTCCATCCCAACTCCGTCCTTCTTGGCAATCTTAGCCTACTATTGTGAGGCCCATGTTGGGGTGAAGCTCTCGGTGGCCTTGCTGCGCCATTATTTCTCCCTCGAACCTCCCGTGGTTCCGCCTCCGCGTCTTGTGACTTAAATCGCATCTGGCGGAGCCATCGCCATTCAAACCCGGGAAGCGGATCGAGGCTTGAGGCAAGTGGGTCTTGGTGGATCTTTGGCGCATCCACCCTCGGTGATGCCCACGGAGCACCCTTGAGCTCCGGCATTGGTCCAGTGGAGCTTGGATCCCAGCGAAAGTGGTCTTTGAAGAAGATGGGCCTTGAATCTGAAGCCCGGCCAGCAGGCGTCGAAGCTGACCAGCGCGTCTCTGCTGAGGAGTTTGGAGCATCAAGCGGCTCTGCCCGTCGATGCTACGCTTCGATGTGGAGGCCTCACTCGAGCCCGTGGTCTGGCGGCGAGATCTGGCGCGATCCTCGATCCTTGGTTGGGGAAGCGATGTGGCGAGGCTGGGCGCCCAGCCTTGTTCGCCGTGAGATTGGGAGGCAGGTAGTGGGGCCCATGCATCTTCAATGGGGGCGGGCCCATGCCGTGGAGGCTCCGGAGGACTGGTGGGCGTGTCCTCTTGACTCAGCGAAGAGGTGGAGGAAAGAGAGCCGGAGAGGGGTTGATTTGGGGGCGGAATCAAGGGCTCCCCCCTTGGCGCAGGTCCGCCTCCGCCTCCCCCAGTGGCGGCAGCGAGGATGAGGATGGCGGGGAGGTAGAAGCCTGCCCCGATCGAAGGACCAGGCCAGGCTGGTCCCAGCAGGTCGCCCGGCCCAGGCGATCATGACAACGCCTCCTGCTCCGGGCCTTGAAGCCGATCCTGCAGCGGCTCTCGGGCTTCAAGTATGGCGGAGGTTGCTCGAGCTTCATGACGATGACCCGATAAGTGCTTGATTCTTGTTCTATTCCTTGCTTTGTATTTGAGGCTTGATATCTGTATCTCTTGGCTAGGCTGGCGCTGTGTGAAGCTGAAGGAGCTCTGAGGCCCCATCCATGGCGGTGCCTCTGCCAGAAAAGAAGGTGATCGTGGCCTGAGGCCTCTCTGCACAGGCGTCCTCATGAAACCTGGCTGAGCCAGCTGAAGCTCAGCCCCCTTACCGAGCGTCTCAGGTGCCTTGCTTGGCGCTGCCTCCCTTTATTCTTGTGGCGCCGCTGGTTCCGCCTCGAGCGCGATGGTCACTAACCGTCTTCTCCTCCTACTCCCCGACCGCTGCTCCTCCGAATGCTGTTACGGATCGCGCCGTTGCGGTGGACGCTGCTGGCGAGATCTTCTGGTAGCGGACTCCGTCGATGGTGGGCGTTTGGAGCTGGCTTACGGCTGGATTCGCTCCGATGCTTCGATTGAGGCGGTGCTGGTCGAGCCTCGGCGGCTGCGGCGAGGAGAAGCAAGCTGTCCGTGGCGAAGGTGCCGCGATGCTGCCTGTGGGAGGAAGCTAGCATCAAGGTCATTGTGAGATCTTTGGAGAAGCGGTGAAGGGCCTGCAGAACCAGCTTGCGAGAGCCCGCCTCGCCGGAAACGAGAGAAAGCATGAAGGCTCACGAGGCGATCGTCAGGACCGGGAGGCCAGGCTCAAGCGCCGCGACCGCCTAAGTGTTGGAAGCGAGGAAAGTGGGCGCGGAAGGTCGAGGCTGGGCGACAAAGCGCGGGTTCTTGCGAGAAGATCGCGTGGCCTTCACGGATATGGAGGTGAAGGCTCGCTCTTTCTTGAGGGCGCCTTACGATAAGCGGCTGGAGAGTCCGCTGGCGGCGTCGAGATGGTCCCAAGCTGCTTCCCTTCTGGTTCGCGCTCTTGAAGATGTCACCCTTGGCCTTGGCCCTCGGCCGGCCGCAGCGCGTCTTGTCTTCTGCGGCAGCGGGTCCTCACCACGTCTACCTTAGCGATCAGCGTCGACTGGACAACACTGCTAGAGCCCGCAAGCGGCGAGCATGCGGCTGCCGCTGCGAGGCTGTGAAGGGTCAGCGGAGAGCTCTGTTGAGGAAGTTCGGGCCTTGACACCAAGCGAGCGGCGGCTGCCGACCCTGCTGCTCCTCCATGGCGAACCCACTCCGCGTTGTTCTACGCCGACAAGTGACTCCGTTGTGGCTCTGTCCTGCTTTTAATTCATGCACATGTATCATGCCACAGGGGCGTTTAAACTTGCATTTGGTATTGCGATAACGGTGTGGACTGTAATATTTGCTTTTGAATTCCTTGAAATTTGCACTTCCTACTTGCTTATGTTCTCTGCCGTGAGCCGGCCTTGCTACCTCAGCCGCCGTTAGCCCGGCCAGGAAACCAGGGCGGGACCAAGGAGAGAGGGCTACGTGACAAGTTAGGCTCTGAGTCGCGATGCTCGAGAGTCCCCTTAGGCCGCCTGAACAACAAGTAGGGAGGTGAGGCAGGTGGATCTACCGTTCTCGTCTGCGAGCCCGGCCCGCGCATACCTCAACCGCCGTTAGCCTTCGGAACTAAGGGTGAGGGCTACGTGACCAGTTAGGCTCTGAGTCGCGATGCTCGAGAGTCCCCCTTAAAGCGACATTCATTACCTTAGCTCCGCTCGGGGAGTAGCGTCACGAAGAACCAGGCCAGGGGGGCTGGCTGGAGTGGCGTCGTCTGCGCGTGACCGGCGCAGCCCGTGCCCGCCCCTCGCCTTGGCGCTCGAGGAGGCATTGCGATGAGGCGGACACTAAGCTCTGGGCTCCACGAGGTTGATCACGACCGGAGGCCACCCTCGGTTGTTTATCACCAGCAGACATAAGCGCTTCGCGTAATGTCTGGGCATAGCCGCTCCTCGGCGATGTCGTCGGCCAATAGCGAACATGGTGCTTCCACTGATGCGTGGGAGGGCTCCCCTCGGGAGGAGCCGGGGCATATCTGACTCCACCACGACCGCGTGGCTGCAGCGGTAGGGCTGGGCGAGGTGTATCTGGGCACCCGTGAGCCAGCAGGACTCACGGGGCCCTACCTCAAAGCGGGTTGCGCTGGCTCAGGCCTTATCTTGAGTGTGTTCACTGCAAATTTGGCGGATGCGGTGCTCTCGTCTTGGTCCCGGCTCTCGGGCTGGTCTCGACCGTCGTGGCAAGCCAGGTCGCGATGCCATGGACAAGACCGGAGGGTGAGGGCGGAGGCGGTAGGAGCCACTGGTCGCGATGCTCGGGCACCCCCTTTAGCAGCATAAGCTGGGTTAGATCAGCAACTCTACATCCTCGGGTCCTGGCTCTTGGGCTGGTCTCGGCCGTCGGGCAAGCCCGGTCGCGATGCCATGGACAAGACGGGAGGTGAGGGCGGAGGCGGTAGGAGCCACAGTGCATGTCTCGAGCACCCCCCTTTAGCAAAGCTGGGTTAGATAATGAAACTCTCGTCCTCGGGTCCGGCTCTCGGGCTGGTCTCGGCCGTCATTGGCAAGCCAGTCGCGATGCCATGGACAAGACCGGAGGTGAGGGCGGAGGCGGTAGGAGCCACAGTCGCGATGCTCAGGCACCCCCTTTAGCGTGCAAGATTAGTCACCCGAGAGCAGGCACCAAATAACAAGCATGGTGGGCGAGAACATAATCCTAAGGAAAGCGTAAGAAGGATACATGCAGCTGGGACAGGCCAGTGGCAGGGATGATGCAGCCGGCGCCCCAAGCGAGGATAAGCTAATGACATGAAATAAAGGGATACATGCGAGGAGCGGACCCAGCGGCACAGGAATAATGCAGCCTGAAGGCGCTCCAGTCGGAAACAAAACTTAAAGATGTCACTGGTGAAGTTGGGGCGAAGGGGTGTTGGTGTAGCAGACTCGGTGGGCTGCGGGAGCCGATCCTCACGAGCCCCGGGCCGGGGCCTCGGGAGGATCGAGGCGTGGCGGCTCCTCGGGGAGCCATCTCCATCTCCATGAGGCTGTGGCGTGCGGACCTCTCAAGCCTCAGGATGGCCCTCATGAGATGCTGGTGCGCAGCAACCGCGTTTGGCAGGCCGTGGGGCATGCACACATAGCTGTGGGGCGGGCCCTCACAATGTCCCACTCACGAGGGCCGGAGGCACTCTTGAGGCCTTGGCTCGGTTGAGCCTGGTATGTCGTCTGAGCCGCAGCCCACCATCCTCGCTGGATGGGGGCCACAGTGAGTAAGCGGCGGCTTCCCTCATGACCCTTGACTCCTGTAGCTCATGAATGGCCTTGGCAGCGAACTCACGAGGTTCGGCCCTCCTTGCCTTGCTCACCTTGCGGGAAGCGTGCTTGAGGGCGCCTCCCGTGGTGCCCAAGCGCCTCCCTCGTGACCTTGGCGAGGTCGGCGGTCCTCAAGGAGAGCCCCGAGCCCGGCTGAGGAGGGCAGGCGCCTATCTGCGATGGAAGGAGGCTCCCCTAGCCGGTCACGGGCCTGACGGGAGCCTGCCTCTTGAGGCCGGGCGGTCGATGTCTTCTTCTTCTTGGAGTGCGGCCTCGGGAGGCCTCCTGCTGCTTGTGATGCAGGTCTTCTAGCGATGCGGCTGAAAGGCTCGCTCCGGGGAACCTGCTGCGTCTCTCTCTTCCACAGGGCACCGTGATGACCCGCCGCTTCTGGCATCTTGAGGCGTTGTAGCCATGGTGGAGTTCTGACCATGAATTTGTGGCGCCCGGTACCGAGGATGGCGTTATCTGACAGCGAATGTGGCGGCGTCGAAGTCGATGAGCTCGGTGCGGTAGTTATCGCGAGCCCGAAGGTGACGAAAAGCGGACCTGCCCGATCGGGACCGTGGAGCCGTCGGTGACTCGGAGAAAGGCTTGGTTGGCTGAAGCTGGTATAAGGCGCGAAGATTGTTGAATGTTTCCACAGACGGGGCGTTGAGTCCTGCCCGCCGTTGATGAGGGTCTTGGTGACCAGCCGTTGCTAATGATTGGGGAACAAAGCATCGAGGAGAACTCCGGTTGTGGCCGCACACTTGAAACTGATCCGCTGAGCTGAGCGTGATGGCGCACCCGACCACTGAGAGGCGCGTGGCCTCGAGCTTAGGGAGGACTGCATTCGCCAGCAGGCGAACTGCTTGAAGATCTGGTTGAGAGGTGGGGCTTGAGCTCCGCCCAGGATCTGACGATCGCCGCGGTTCTGAAGCCCAGCCCCTTGTCCTTATAGCGGTCCTCATTTCTCCTTGGCGGCGGCGGTGGAGGAGGCCTGCGTTCCCCTGCAGGCGATCCTCGCGGTGATCCCTCCGGCCTCCCTCATGGCGGGTCTTGCCAGCGGTCCTCATGAGGTTGGTCGCGCCACCCTTAGCAGGCGCGGTCTTCCAGCATCCTGCATTCCTTCCTCCCCTCGGTCGTAGCCCAGTCGCTGCGCTCGGGCGTCTGCCGACCCTTCCCAGCAGACGGCCCGGAGCTCTTGGCATTCATTGGTGTTGTGGGTGTGGAGGTGCGTGGTACATGTAGTACCGACTGCCCTTGGAGGACTCGGGCTGATCTACGCCTCGCTTGGTGTGCAGTTCGGCCTTGGTCAGCAGCCCCTTGTGCTTCATGTCCTTGGCCTTGGACTTCTTTTCTTGGGATCCATGGCGGGCAGCTCGAGGAGGAGGCGCCCTCCTCAGCCTGGCGCGCTTGGTCGCCAAGTTGAACAGCTCAAGGAGGTGCACAGATCTTCATGCATCATGACTCCTCCTTCATCTTGGCGTCGCGCGCGCCCGTCGGAGAAAGCGAGATGATGGCCTCCTCCGTTACCACAGGGATCTTGGCGCAGCGTTGTTGAAGCGCTGGATGTACTTTGCAGGGTTTCCCCTGGCTGCTGCTTGATTGGCGCATGTCGCTCACGGCGGGTGGCGGTCGCGAAGTACCACTGGAAGTTGGCGATGAAGCGGAGTGCGCATCTCGGCCAGGAAGAGATCGTGCAGGGGCGGTCGAGGAGCAGTGCGGGCTCCGTCGCTTGAGTGCCATGGGAAACCAGTTCGCCATGACCTTTTCATCCCGTTGGCAGCCTTGATGCCTGGCTCGTGAAAGTGGAGGAACTCCGTGGGGTCAGGCTGTCTTGCGTCGTGGCGAGGAGGCTGGTGCAGCTTGAACTTGGCGGGCCCGCGACGCTGCGCCTTCGGAGGTGAAAGCGCGGCAATCCGCCGTGGCAGCGGGGGCCTCGGACGACGAAGCTTGGTCTTGCGGGCCTCCCTGCGCGCGGCTTCGAGGGCACGCAGGGTCTTAGCGTCTTTGGGCAGGGGCGCTCGGGCAGCTTCTTGTGGGCGAGAACTTCTTGACAGCTCTGCTCTTGCAGCGCGGCGCCCTAAGCGGGCGGAGTTCCGCCCAGGCCGCCGCCTGGGGCGAGGCGCCTTCTTGAGAGGCGGCTTGGCGCCCGAGCTTCATCGCCAGCGTGGGGCGGAGTGCGGTGCAGCGAGGCGGACGGTCTTGGCGCCTCTGCAGCCAGCAGACGAGCTTCGGCGACTCGGTCGAGCCATTCTTCGTAAGCGTCGTCAGCAGAAGCGGTAGCGCAGAGCTTCGTTTGCCGCCATGAAGTGCAGCCGGGCCTCCGCGTCGTCGCGAAGTAGCGTGGCGAAAGAACCAGCGGGGTGGCGAATGCGTGGCGGTGCGGCCGTCCGCCTCATTGCCGGAGTCTTTGGGGCGATGCTTGCTGCTCGTTCCCCGCGGGCGATGGCGGCGTTGACAGCAGTGACGAGGAGCGGCGGCGCCCACCGGCAGGGCTATGCAGGCGGCATGGGGGCGGCGGCTTTCCGCTCGGCGGGCCCAGCAGGCGTCGAGCATGGTTGCGGTGGTGGGGAAGAATGGCGACGAAAGCGATTCGGCACACCTACAGCGCGCCAAATGTCGGTTGGGTTCGGCAGACCCTTGAGATTGAACCTTTGGAGTGCGTGCGGAGATCCAACCCTCCACCGTCTCGCACCTCGCCCGAATCGCTGGGCCCTAAACTACTAAGCGGAACAGCACAAGAGACCACGAGATTTATCTTTGGTTCGAGGCCACCATTGTGGTGTAATACCCTACTCCAGTGTGTGGTGTGGTGGATTGCCTCTTGGGCTGATGAGGAACAATACAAGGAAGAACAGCCTCGCGAGTCATTCTTGGCAGGTGTGATGAACTGCTAGGTGGTGTTGGTCGCTCTAGCTACTGGTTTCTCGATGAGGATTCCGGTCTCCTCCCTTCTCTCCCTCTTCCAGCTGCCCCTCGCTCTGAGTGTGGCTACTCCTATTTATAGGCGAAGGCCCTGGGCCTCTTCCCAAATATTGGCGGAAGAGGCGCCAACAATTAGCCATATTGAAGAGGAACAACGGGTACACTTATCTGACTAAAGTTGGTCCTCGCTTTGCCAAGGCTCTCTGGTGATGGCCTTTGCTTGGGCTCCACGATGACTCCCTTCAGCCGTTGGGCTGGTCTTGGTCTTGTTGCACGAAGCAGATGCCTTTGCTTGATGCTCTCGCTTGCGCTTGCTCCCTTTGCACCAAAGAGGAAAGGAGGGGGCTGTGGCTGGTGGCGGCCATGTTGGCGCCCTTGGTCATCATGGCTTGCGTCATGGGCACCTCGCGAGTACCCTGCCTTGAACTCTCCGCCTCCTCATGAGCCAGACTGTGAGGCCGTGCTGAGAAGCTCCTTGTCGTCCGCCCAGCAATCTGGCCCCTCGTGAGGTCTTGAGCTTCGTTGATGAAGATGGGCGTCTTGGGCCTCCTTGAGCCACGCCGTGGGCATGAGCGAGCAAGTCTGGGACCCTCGTTCCCGAGCAGCCGACAAATATATTGTTACTTCAGCATAAGAAATCATATGAATACATACATATATATATATATATATATATATATATATATATATATATATATATATATATATATATATATATGCTATTCTAAGAATGATCATGATGCCCTCATATGCGTATGTTATTTTATCGACACCTCTATCTCTAAACATGTGGACATATTTTTTGATATCGGCTTCGCTTGAGGACAAGGCGAGGTCTAATCTTGGGGAGTTGATCGTCCATTTTGCATCATGCTTTTATATCAATATTTATTGCATTATGGGATATTACTTCACATTATGTCACAATACTTATGCCTTTTCTCCTTATTTTACAAGGTTTACATGAAGAGGAGAATGCGGCTGGAATTCTCGTCTAGAAAAAAGCAAATATTAGAGACCTATTCTACACAACTCCAAGGGTCCTGAAACTCCACGAAAGTCAGTTTTGGAATATAATAAAAATATTGGGCGAAGAAAGCACCAGAGGGGGGCCACCCACTGTCCACTGATACGTCTCCGTCGTATCTATAATTTTTGATTGTTCCATGCCAATATTATACAAATTTCATATACTTTTGGCAACTTTTTATACTATTTTGGGACTAACATATTGATCCGATTGCCTAGTGCGAGTTCACCTTGTTGCATGTTTTTTATTTATGAAAATCCATATCAGCGGAGTCCAAGCGGGATAAAAACGGCGGAGATTTTTTGGAATATATGTGAATTTTGGGAAGTGTAATCAATGCGAGGCGATGCAGGGGGCCACGAGGCAGGCGCCCCCCTGACCCTCGTGGACACCCGTAAAGGTGGTTGTTGCCCTTCTTCGCCCATAAGAAAGCTAATGTCGAGACGATTGTGTCCAAAATTCAGCCCAATCGAATTCTGGATCTCGGGAATATAAGAAAGCGGTGAAAAGGCAGAATCTGGGCGTAGAAGCGAGAGAGGCAGAGAGGCAGATCCAATCTCGGAGGGCTCTCGCCCGTCCCGCCATGGAGACCAAGGATGTAACACCGGAGTAACTTTCCATATTTGTAACTCAACTCTTGCCATTTTCGGCATTGTGATATGATATTCCCTCCGTGGTTGGGTTTTCTTCATTTTGCATTTTGTCCATGTCATGCATTTTTATCATGTCATCATGTGCATCGCATTTGCATCGTGTTAGTCTCATGATTCGAGCATTTTCCGTTGTCCGTTTTGCAATCCGGCACTCCTATCTCCCCGGCGGCCCTTTTACGTTTTCCGTGTGCGGGTACTAAACCTTCTCGGAATGGACGAGGTTTGTCTAGTGGCCTTGGTATACCACCCGTAGACCACGGTCAAGTTTGGTCATTTGGAGCTCGTTTGGTACTCAACGATTAACGCACTCTCGCAAAGGCCTCTTTTAAGTTGCAGCCCAACACCCCTTCAAAACAGCCCAATAACCCATCTAAGTCACTTCCATGCTCTCCGTCGTTCGATCACGATCGTGTGGTGAAAACTAAACCTCATTTGGACTCTCTAGCTCCCTCTATGCCTATTTAAGCAAACCCCCTTTCAATCCGGGTCTTCTTCCCGAAACCCTAAAAAATCCTCGCGCCGGACGCGTCCTCCGCTGCAGACCGAAGCCGCTTGCCGCGTCCGCGCCACTCAGAGCCGCCACCTGTCCCGCGCGCCGCCACGCGCCGCCCGCCAGCCCGGAGCCAGGCATGAGCCCGCCCGGCCAGCGGCCGCCCCGCCCGGCCGGCCGCCCGCCCGCGCCGCCGCCCTCCGCTGCTCCGCCGTCGCCGCCCCTCCGGATCTCGCCGCCCGCCGCCTCGCCGCCTCCCTCGCCGACCAGCGCCGCCCGCGCCTCCTCGGCAGCGCCGCCACCCATCGCTGCACCCTCCCTCCGCCGCCCGTGGCGCCGCCAAACCACCCGCATGCCCGGCGCGCCGGCTCGCCGCCGCCGCCCGCCCTCGCCGGCCCTCCTCCTCCACCGCTCCGTCGCCGCAGTGGATCGGGAGGAGCCCGATCCGGCCTCGGTTCGCGCGCCCGATCCCGTTGACCTTCTTCTCCCCCCTCTTTTCTTCTAAGTATTTTGCCATCCAATATTATTTCGTGGCATTTTCAACATGGTATAACTTTGCATCTGTAGGTCCATTTTGCGCGTATAATATATAAAAATGTTCTTCTCGAAGAGTAGATCATTTCATCTCATTGCATCATTTTCATTTGAGCTCATCTTGATGCCTGAAATGCTGTTGGAAGAGGGCTATGTGATGTTAGTTTCGGTTTCTTAACAGAACTTGCACTTTTGTTATTTTTGCCATGATTGATGTGTGCACCCTATGAATTGGAGTCCTACATGTGTTTTATAATATGCCATGACATCTTTCCAGGGGTGTATGCCATGTATTTTTTTGATCTATGTGGTGACTAGCACAAGCATGCAAAGTAGGTGTCCTGATGTTACTGATTTCAGCCCTGTTTAGCTGATATTTTGATGCCATGATAACTTGATGATACCGAGAGATCTATGCATATTTTGAGATACTGCAGTAAGGATGTTTTGTTAAACATGTCTTGCTCTATCCATCCATGCCCTTGTTTGCAATTTTGGAGTGCCATAGCTTGAGTCAATCGAGCTCTACTTTTGCTATCAAATGTTTCTGGCAGATTGTTTACATGTTATTCAATTTTGCCTAGGTTGTTGTGGTTGATCCATGTATGCTATGTTATTGTTCTTGCCATGTATGTCTTCTATGTCATGTCTTCTTGATGTATGTATGCTTAGTTTATCATATAAGGCTCTGTAGTGAGTGCATTGAGCTTGTAAACATGCCTACTTGTTATCAGTTTTTGACATGCCATGTTGCTGAATCTATTATGAAACTTTCGATATTGACATGGGTGTTACTATATTTTCTGATCCTTTTTGGCTTATGGTCAGTAAGGGACTTTTGTTCTATGCTTTGAGTAGATTCATGCCATGCCTTGTTTTGCTATTATAAGTTCCTGTAGCATGTAGTTTTGTTGCTCTGAACATTGCAACCTGATGCTGTTTTGCCATGTCAGCCTGATATTTTGTGCACTTTTGCCATGCTTGTTTGAACCTGTTATGATGTGAACTAGCCGTAGCTCAGTGCTCATCTTTTGTCAAGCATCTTGTGTAGATCACTGCCATGTGCTTTGTTGATACGTTTGGGTGCAGTAGCTTAATTAATTGTTGCTTGCTAAGTGGCATCATGCTGTTAATGGCAGATTTGTGCCATTCTTGTTTTGCTTGTCATTTGCAAACCGTGCATCCGATTCGGTGATCTTTATATCGATTTCAACGAAATCATCTCATCTTTCAGTGGCATACTTGGTTTGCCAAGTTGATGCCTGGTTCATCATTTTCCTTCGGGCGCTTTCGCATTGCATATCACATCCGCATATCATGTCATGTTTTGCATCATGTTGATTGTGCATTGCACCGTGATTTATTGTGGTTCCTTTGTTTGTGTTGTTGCTTTGGGTAGAGCCGGAGGCGAGTGCGTGAGCGAGGAACCTGTTGAGAAGCGCTTCGAGGATCAAGCTTTCGACAACTCTGAGAACATTGCGAGCAAGATGACCATACCCTCGAAATCACTTCTATCTTTGCTATGCTAGTTGCTCGCTCTTTTGCTATGCCTATGCTGCGATGCCTACCACTTGCTATATCATGCCACCCATATTGCCATGTCAGCCCTAACCATCCTTTTCCTAGCAAACCGTTGATTGGCTATGTTACCGCTTTGCTCAGCCCTCTTATAGCGTTGCTAGTTGCGGTGAAGCTGAAGTTTGTTCCTTGTTGGAACATGGAGATGTTGTTCCTTTTTGGAACATGTTTACTTGTTGGGGATATCACAATATATATCTGCTATAATTAATGCATCTATATACTTGGTAAAGGGTGGAAGGCTCGGCCTTATGCAGTGTTTTGTTCCTCTTGCCACCTAGTTTCCGTCATACGGTGTTATGTTCCTTGATTTAGCGTTCCTTACGGTTGGGTGATTTATGGGACCCCCTTGACAGTTCGCTTTGAATAAGACTCGTCGGCAAGGCCCAACTTTGGTTTTACCATTTGCCACCTAAGCCTTTTCCCGGGTTTCGCGAGCCGAGGTCATCTTATTTTAAACCCGGGCCAATGCTCCTTGAGTGTTGGTCAAACTAAAGCACCGTGTGGGACCATTCCTTGGCAACTTGGATTCGTCGGTTCTGTCGCTTAGCTTATCCGGTGTGCCACGAGCGAGATATGTGCAGCTCCTATCGGGATTTGTCGGCACGGTCGGGTGGTCTTGCTGGTCTTGTTTTATTGCTGTCGAAATGTCTTGTAGTCCGGGATTCGAGATTGATCGGGTCTTCCGGTAGAAGAATATCCTTCGTTGACCGTGAGAGCTTATAATGGGCTAAGTTGGGACACCCTGCGGGTAATATCTTTGAAAGCCGTGCCCGCGGTTATGAGGCAGATGGGAATTTGTTAATGTCGGTTGTAGAAAACCCAAAGTTGACCTCATTTAAAATACACATCAACGCGTGTGTAACCGTGATGGTCTCTTCTCGTGAGTCAGGAAGTGAACACGATGTTGGAGTTATGTCGGCGTAAGTAGTTGGGATCACTTCTTGATCGCTACTAGCTTCACGTCCGTGCTTTGCTCCTCTTCTCGCTCTCTTTTGCGATGTAGCCACCATATATGCTAGTAAACTTGCTGCAGCTCCACTTTACTACCTGTCCTTCCTATAAGCTTAAATAGTCTTGATCTCGCGGGTGTGAGATTCTGAGTCCCGTGACTCACAGATTCTACAAAACAGTTGCGAGTTCCGGCGATGCGGTCACGGTGGCATAGCCGAGCTCAAGTGGGAGTTCGACGAGGCGTGGTCGTTACTATGTGTCTTTTCACGATGATCGATAGTGGTGCCCAGTTGGGACGATCGAGGGATCTGTGTAGCATTTGGGGTATCTTCTTTTATTTTGGTTCCGTAGTCGGACCTTGAGTGTACTCTGAATGATGGATGTTTATTTATGTCTTGTGTGAAGTGGCATTGTAAGCCAACTATGTATCTCTTTCCTTATTTATTACATGGGTTGTGTGAAGATTACCTCACTTGCGACATTGCTTTCAATGCGGTTATGCCTCTAAGTCGTGCCTCGACACGTGGGAGATATAACCGCATCGAGGCGTTACAAGTTGGTAATCGAGCCTTCCCGACTTAGGAGCCCCTACTTGATTGTTTCTTTGGCGTTGTTGAGTCTAGAATGGAAAATGTTTTGAGTCTTAGGATTATATATATCGAGTAGGATTCTTTTACTCCCAGTCCTTAAATCGCTCTGGTGAGGTATCGGACGTAGAGTTTTGACTCTTCTCTCCTCAAATTTCACTAAATTTTTTTTAGGATCACGTGGGTATCTTGGAATCGTTCCGATGGTTTTGTGGCGAGAACATTGTTCTTGGTGCCTCGACATTTAGGGGTTGTGGCGGTGTCCGGGGAGTTGAGCTCCAGGGTGTTGTCGTCACAATTTTATCGTTGCGATTCTGGAATACGAGTTTTTGACATCAAAATCTCTTTTGTGCAGTTGTTGGTGAGATAACCCGATAACCCGATCTTGTGGCGAGTCTTGGGAGTATTGCCATGACTTGTATAACGGATGTTTTTGAAGGTCGAGTACCACGATTTCGAGGATTTCTTGGTTATGTGTTGTGGATGGATACTGGTTGGATCTAGGTATTGTTAGTTTGGGTGATATATTTTGTGTCCCTGTATCCCCAACACAGATTGCATAACCAGAAAGTTTGGGAGTTTATAGGTGGGAATTCTAGTAGCTTACGGGATATTCTTTCCGACGGATGTATGATTTGAGATTGGGGTTCAGCGTCTAGTGGTCCGCCCATTCACGGTCGATTCTGATGGTGCGAGGCGTCTTAAAGAATCCTTGGCTATGCTGATTCGGGGCGTCTTGTTTGTCATTCGTGGCGTCCGCTATCGTCGTGTCGTGTGGGCCCCACCACGAACACTTTAGGCGAAATCTCTATCATGTGTTTGTTCGGCTCATTCTAGAAGCCAATCTTTTGTTTTCAGTTGTGATATTGATTTGTTTCTAAGGCAGATGTTGTTTCCATATCTTTATCTAAGTGGCTTCTCACCTTAATGGGCGTGTGATGATTAACTTTTGGAATTCATTCGTTCATTCTTGTTGAATGTTTATTGTGAAGACTATATGTTGCAATTTCTATCCGTTGATTCTACTTATCTATTTGTCTATCAAAGGACTAACGGATGTCACCCTCTTGAGGATGGCTCCATGCAGCGTCGAATCCGGATCGCAATGATGGGGATCGGTCAGACCCTCCACCTCCACCTCCGCCTCCGGAGGCTGGCAAGCTATCATGGCAGCCACCAATGCCAATGCTCGAGATGATTTTGCAGCTCTTGCAGAAGCGTACTCGAGGGCAAGGCAATCAAGGAAATCAAGGTCAAGGCAACAACCAGCCGCACTTTGCTACTCTCGATCGGTTCCTCGCTAATCAGCGAAGTCTTTCGGTTTACGTGCCGAGGCCACAGAGCGGCTGACGATTGGCTTGTGGACATCTGCAAGCATTTTGATTGTAGCAATGTCGGACACGAGGACTTTGTCAAGTTTGCATCGTTTCAACTCAAGGATCAAGCTCTTTGAGTGGTACCAGCAATACAAAGATTCGAGAGGAGGTCGTGTCATTACAGGATGAGTTCGCCGAGATTTGAGCTCACCACATTCCAAAAGTGTTGTTGAGAGCAAGCGTGAGGAGTTCCGCAATCTCAAGCAAGGCAACATGTCGTCTATCAATACAATATCCAGTTCGAGCTTCGCTCGTTTTGCTAAGCAAGGCGTGCACGATGAAAAGAGTATGATCTATCAATTCGGAGGTGGTGCGAGAGAAGATCGCAATTAGCTCTTGTGCTTTTGAGCGAGATAAGTATGATGAATTCTACAACATGGCCTTTGAAGCAAGAAGCTGCCCAGCTCAAATGTGAGGCTTCTAAGAAGAGAATCGGGGATGCAGTTCAGTCTTCTTCTTCCTCTCAAGTGGCAGCTAAGCAGCGAAGTTCTACCTTCCTCCTCCTCCGTTCCGTCGGCCTTATCGTGAGAAGAACTCGGTGGCGTGGATCTTCCCACCCACCCAACCCAAGCTATCGAGAACAAGTCTAATTCTCAAGCTCCAAGGTCAAGTGCTCCTTACCACCGTCCGCTCTACGAGGTGACTTGCAACAAATGTCGGCGAAAGGTCACTATCGAACAAGTGCTTCAACCAAAGCGCCTTCGCCTCCTCCTCTGTGAAATCTTCAAGCAATGCGGTGGTCAAGCATAATCCCAAGTTTGCAAAGGTCAATATGATGAATGCAGCTCAAGAGAGAATCTTGATGTGATAATGGGTAATCTCTCGATTAATGATATTCTGCAAAAGTCTTATTTGATCTTGGTGCATCGCATTGTTTCATGTCAAGATCGTTCTTTGCAAAGAATGATTTTTCTTGGTCTTACTGGATAAACCTTTGGGTATTATTTCTCGGGAAATCAATGAGAGCCAACTCAATAGTTCATGATGTCTCTATCAAGATGGGCGATTATAGATTTCTATCTAAACCAATTGTTCTCGGTGACTCGGATATTGATCTTATTCTCGGAATGGGTGGCTTTCTCGGCACAAAGCTCGGCTTGATTGTGCTGCCGGGGAAATTCAATTGACTCACTCTTCTAATGATGTGATCATCTATGCGCTCGTGATGAAACCATTGGTTGTTTTCTCTCAATGAGAAGGCGAATTGGATGCTATCTCTCGATTCGATCGTTTGTGAGTACCAAGATGTCTTTCGGAAGAGCTTGGGTATGCCTCCTCATCGGCCGATTGAGTTCGTTATCGATCTTGAGCACAGCCTTGAACCCGTTTGCAAGCGTCCATACAAGCTTGGACTGATGAGCTGAAGGAATTGAAGAAGCAGCTCGATGAACAAGAGCGTCTGGGTTTGATCGGACCGAGTTCATCTCCTTGGGGTTGTGGTGTTCTTTTTGTCGGAAGAAGGATGGCGCGGACCGACTTTGCGTCGATTACCGTCCATTGAATAAGAAGACAATCAAGAACAAGTATCCACTTCCCAACATCAATGAGCTTTTGAGCAACTCAAAGGTGCTAAAGTGTTCTCCAAGCTTGACCTTCGTATGGGTTATCATCAGATTCGCATTACGTGAACAAGATATTCCCAAGACAGCATTGAACAAGCTTTGGTTCTTATGAATATCTTGTCATGTCTTTCGGCCTTGTCAATGCTCCTCCAACATTCTCTCGGATGATGAACTTCATCTTCAACCCCTACACCAATGAATTCGTCTTGGTCTATCTTGATGATATTTTGGTCTTCTCCAAGAATAAGAAGGATCATGCCAAACATTTGCGATTGGTGCTAGACAAGCTCGAGAGTACCAATTCTATGCTAAGTTCTCCAAATGTGAATTTTGGCTTGATGAAGTGCTTTATCTTGGTCATATCATCTCCGCCAAGGGCATCGCTGTTAATCCAGAAGGTGTCCGCAATTGTGAATTGGGAACCTCCTCGGAATGTCAAGCAGCTCTGCAGATTTTCTTGGTCTTGCAAGCTATTGCGAAGATTAGTTGAGAACTTCTCCAAGATTGCAAAGCCTCTTTCCAACCTCCTCCGAAGCATGTGAAGTATATACGGTCTCACAGTGTGGCGTTGCTTTCAATACTCTCAAAAGAAACTCGTCACAGCTCTGTCTTGACTCCTCTGATGAATCCAAGCCATTTGAAGTTTTACGTGATGCTTCTCTTCAAGGTCTCGGTCTGTGTTAATGCAAGAGAAGAGTTGTGGCTTATACCTCTCGCTTGATTGAAGCCCAGCGAAAAGAACTACCCCACTCACGATCTTGAGTTGGCGGCGTTGTCCATGCATTGATAACGTGGAGACATCTCTTGTTGGGAAGGAAAGTGGACATTTTCACCGATCACAAGAGTCTCAAGTACATCTTCACTCAGCCCAACCTCAACCTCGAGGCGGACTCGATGGGTGAAATGATTCAAGAGTACAACCCAAGTATTGAATATACTCGGGCAAGGCCAATGTCATTCAGATGCTTTGAGCGGGAAAGCTTCTTTGCAGCAGTCTAATCCTCAAGCCCTTCAATTTGAATCTTCAAGTTGTTCCTCAAGGCTTTCTTGCCAACCTCATAGTCTCTCCTACTTTGGAAGATCAGATTCGTGAGGCTCAACCACGGATACCATGGTGAAAAAGGTGAAGCGTGGTATCGACAAGGGCATTTCAAGTACAAGTGCTTCCACATTGATGACAAAGATACTCTTTTCTTTGAGGACGGATTGTGGTTCCTAAGGGTGATCTGAGAAAAGTCATTATGAGCAGGCTCACAATTCACTTCTATCCATTCATCACGGAAATGCGAAGATGTACCGGGACCTCAAGCAGTCATATTGGTGGACTCGAATGAGGCGAGAAATTGCTCAATTCGTGAATGAGTGTGATGTCTGCGGAAGAGTGAAAGCGAACACCAAAGACCAGCTGGTCTCCTTCAACCTCTTGCTATTCGAATGGAAGTTTGATCATATTGAGATGGACTTACGTTGTTGGTTTCCTAAGTCAAAGCGTGGAAATGATGCTATCTTCGTTGTCATTGACAAGCTTACTAAAGTGGCTCATTTTCTTCCTATCAAAGAATCTATCACAGCAGCTCGGTTGGCGAGCTATACACCTCGAGGATTGTCTCCTTGCGGCATTCCACAAGTGATCTCTTGGACCATGGCAGCATCTTTACCTCCAAGTTTTGGGATTCTTTTGAAGGCCATAGGCACCAACATTCGTTTCAGCACAGCTTTCCATCCTCAAACAAGTGGCCAAGTTGGCGAGTTAATCAAATCCTTGAAGATATGCTCGGGGCTTGTGTCATTTCTTTCGGTATGAAGTGGGAAGATTGTCTTCCATATGCGAGTTCTCCTACAACAACAGCTTCCAAGCGAGTTCGGGCAAGGCCCCATTGAAATTCTCTATGGCGAGAAAGTGTCGTACTCCTCTCAATTAGTGCAGGCGGTGAGCGCCAACTTCTTGGCAATGACTTGATCCGAAGCGGAAGAAATGTGCAAAGTCATTCGTGAGAATCTCAAAGCAGCATAATCGCGCGGAAAACTATTATGATGATAAGCACCGTGATGTGGCTTTTGAAATCGGAGACCATGTCTACCTCGCGTCTCTCAATGAAAGGCACTCGTCAACCCGGTATCAAAGGAAGCTTGCCCCTAGATCGTGGGTCCTTTCAAGATCATTGGCAAAAAGCGATCTAGCCTATCAACGAGCTTCCATCCAACTTTGCAAGCGTGCGATGTGTTTCACGTGTCACAACCATAAGTGCTTCAAGACTCTGAGCACTATCAACCGAAGAGATTGACCTTCAAGAAGATCTCTCTTATCATGAGCACCCGTTGCTATTCTTGAAGAAGCGGCGCAAGACTGCAACAAGTCAATCAAATTCCTGAAAGTGAAGTGGTCACACCATTCCGAGCGAGAAGCTACACAGGGCGCGAGGATCACCTCCGTTCGAATATCCGGAGTTCTTTCAGTCCTAGATCTGGGGCGAGATCCTCTTGTAGTGGTGGAGTGTTGTAACACCCGGAGTAACTTTCCATATTTGTAACTCCAACTCTTGCCATTTTCGGCATTGTGATATGATATTCCCTCCGTGGTTGGGTTTTCTTCATTTTGCATTTTGTCCATGTCATGCATTTTTTATCATGTCATCATGTGCATCGCATTTGCATACGTGTTAGTCTCATGATTCGAGCATTTTTCCGTTGTCCGTTTTGCAATCCGGCACTCCTATCTCCCCGGCGGCCCTTTTACGTTTTTCGTGTGCGGGTACTAAACCTTCTCGGAATGGACCGAGGTTTGTCTAGTGGCCTTGGTATACCACCGTAGACCACCGGTCAAGTTTGGTCATTTGGAGCTCGTTTGGTACTCAGCGGTTAACCGCACTCTCGCAAAGGCCTCTTTTAAGTTGCAGCCCAACCCCTTCAAAACAGCCCAATAACCCATCTAAGTCACTTCCATGCTCTCCGTCGTTCGATCACGATCGTGTGGTAAAACTACACCTCATTTGGACTCTCTAGCTCCCTCTATGCCTATTTAAGCAAACCCCCTTCCAATCCGGGTCTTCTTCCCGAAACCTAAAAATCCCTCGGCATGGGGCGCGTCCATCAGCGTCGCGCCCACTCGAGCCGCCGCCACCTGTCCCAGCGCGCCGCCACCGCGCCGCCGCCGCCGGGCCCCAGGCTTGACCGCCCAGCAGCGCGCGCGCCCCCCGCGGCCCCGCGCCCGCCGCCCCCATTGCTACTCCGCCGATCGCCGCCCCTCCGGATCTCGCCGCCGCCGCCTCGCCGCCTCCCTCGCCGCCCGCGCCCGCCCAGCGCCTCCTCGGCAGCGCCGCCACCGCCTGCCCGGCCTCCCGCCCGCGCGCCGTCGCCGTAAACCGCCCCTCGCCCGGCCGCGCGCCCGGCCCGCCGCCGCCGCCCTCACCGGCCCTCCTCCTCCACCGCTCCGTCGCCGCCAGATCGGGAGGAGCCGATCCGACCTCGGTTGCGCCCGATCCGTTGACCTTCTTCTCCCCCCTTTTCTTCTAAGTATTTTGTCATCAATATTATTTTGTGGCATTTTCAACATGGTATAACTTTGCATTTGTAGGTCCATTTTGCGCGTATAATATATCAAAATGTTCGCCTCGAAGAGTAGATCATTTCATCTCATTGCATCATTTTCATTTGAGCTCATCTTGATGCCCGAAATGCTGTTGGAAGAGGGCTATGTGATGTTAGTTTCTGTTTCTTAACAGAACTTGCACTTTTGTTATTTTTGCCATGATTGATGTGTGCACCCTATGAATTGGAGTCCTACATGTGTTTCGTAATATGCCATGCCATCTTTCCAGGGGTGTATGCCATGTATTTTTGTGATCTATGTGGTGACTAGAACAAGCATGCAAAGTAGGTGCCCTGTTGTTGCTGATTTCAGCCCTGTTTAGCTGATATTTTGATGCCATGATAACTTGATGATACCGAGAGATCTATGCATATTTTGAGATACTGCAGTAAGGATGTTTTGTTAAACATGTCTTGCTCTATCCATCCATGCCCTTGTTTGCAATTTTGGAGTGCCATAGCTTGAGTCAATCGAGCTCTACTTTTGCTATCAAATGTTTCCTGGCAGATTGTTTACATGTTATTCAATTTTGCCTAGGTTGTTGTGGTTGACCCATGTATGCTATGTTATTGTTCTTGCCATGTATGTCTTCTATGTCATGTATTCTTGATGTATGTATGCTTAGTTTTTCATATAAGGCTCTGTAGTGAGTGCATTGAGCTCGTAAACATGCCTACTTGTTATCAGTTTTTGACATGCCATGTTGCTGAATCTGTTATGAAACTTTCGATATTGACATGGGTGTTACTATATTTTCTGATCCTTTTTGGCTTATGGTCAGTAAGGGACTTTTGTTCTATGCTTTGAGTAGATTCATGCCATGCCTTGTTTTGCTATTATAAGTTCCTGTAGCATGTAGTTTTGTTGCTCTGAACATTGCAACCTGATGCTGTTTTGCCATGTCCAGCCTGATATTTTGTGCACTTTTGCCATGCTTGTTTGAACCTGTTATGATGTGAACTAGCCGTAGCTCAGTGCTCATCTTTTGTCAAGCATCTTGTGTAGATCACTGCCATGTGCTTTGTTGATACGTTTGGGTGCAGTAGCTTAATTAATTGTTGCTTGCTAAGTGGCATCATGCTGTTAATGGCAGATTTGTGCCATTCTTGTTTTGCTTGTCATTTGCAAACCGTGCATCCGATTCGGTGATCTTTATATCGATTTCAACGAAATCATCTCATCTTTCAGTGGCATACTTGGTTTGCCAAGTTGATGCCTGGTTCATCATTTTCCTTCGGGGCGCATCGCATTGCATATCACATCCGCATATCATGTCATGTTTTGCATCATGTTGATTGTGCATTGCACCGTGATTTATTGTGGTTCCTTTGTTTGTGTTGTTGCTTTGGGTAGATCCGGAGGCGAGTGCGTGAGCGAGGAACCTGTTGAGAAGCGCTTACGAGGATCAAGCTTTCGACAACTCTGAGAACATTGCGAGCAAGATGACCATACCCTCGAAATCACTTCTATCTTTGCTATGCTAGTTGCTCGCTCTTTTGCTATGCCTATGCTGCGATGCCTACCACTTGCTATATCATGCCACCCATATTGCCATGTCAGCCCTAACCATCCTTTTCCTAGCAAACCGTTGATTGGCTATGTTACCGCTTTGCTCAGCCCTCTTATAAGCGTTGCTAGTTGCGGTGAAGCTGAAGTTTGTTCCTTGTTGGAACATGGAGATGTTGTTCCTTTTGGAACATGTTTACTTGTTGGGGATATCACAATATATATATCTGCTATAATTAATGCATCTATATACTTGGTAAAGGGTGGAAGGCTCGGCCTTATGCAGTGTTTTGTTCCTCTTGCCACCTAGTTTCCGTCATACGGTGTTATGTTCCTTGATTTGGCGTTCCTTACGGTTGGGTGATTTATGGGACCCCCTTGACAGTTCGCTTTGAATAAGACTCGTTCCAGCAAGGCCCAACTTTGGTTTTCGTGAGCCCGAGGGTCATCTTATTTTAAACCGCCGGGCCAATGCTCCTCTGAGTGTTGGTCCAAACTAGAGCTGCCGTCTTGGGACCATTCCTTGGCTTGGCCCTGAGAGCGATATATGTGCAGCTCCTATCGGGATTTTTCGGCACGGTCGGGTGGTCTTGCTGGTCTTGTTTTATTCTGTCGAAATGTCTTGTAGTCGGGATTCGAGATTGATCGGGTCTTCCGGTAGAAGAATATCCTTCGTTGACCGTGAGAGCTTATAATGGGCTAAGTTGGGACACCCCTGCAGGGTATTATCTTTCGAAAGCCGTGCCCGCGGTTATGAGGCAGATGGGAATTTGTTAATGTCCGGTTGTAGAAAACCCAAAGTTGACCTCATTTAAAATACACATCAACTGCGTGTGTAACCGTGATGGTCTCTTCTCGTGAGTCGGGAAGTGAACACGGTGTTGGAGTTATGTCGGCGTAAGTAGTTCAGGATCACTTCTTGATCGCTACTAGCTTCACGTCCGTGCTTTGCTCCTCTTCTCGCTCTCTTTTGCGATGTAGCCACCATATATGCTAGTCGCTTCTGCAGCTCCACTTTACTACCTGTCCTTCCTATAAGCTTAAATAGTCTTGATCTCGCGGGTGTGAGATTCTGAGTCCCGTGACTCACAGATTCTACAAAACAGTTGCGAGTTCCGGCGATGCGGTCAGGTGGCTAGCCGAGCTCAAGTGGGAGTTCGACGAGGCGTGGTCATTACTATGTGTCTTTTCACGATGATCGATAGTGGTGCCCAGTTGGGACGATTCGGGGATCTGTGTAGCATTTGGGGTATCTTCTTTTATTTTGGTTCCGTGGTCGGACCTTGAGTGTACTCTGAATGATGGATGTTTATTTATGTCTTGTGTGAAGTGGCATTGTAAGCCAACTATGTATCTCTTTCCCTTATTTATTACATGGGTTGTGTGAAGATTACCTCACTTGCGACATTGCTTTCAATGCGGTTATGCCTCTAAGTCGTGCCTCGACACGTGGGAGATATAGCCGCATCGAGGGCGTTACAAAGGACTAGAGGGATAACCCTTCTCCCACCTAGGGAGAAGGCCAAGGAAGAAGGAGAAGGATGGGGGGCTCTCTCCCCCTCGCTTCCGGTGGCGCCGGAGTGCCACCGGGGCCATCATCGTCACCGCAATCTACACCAACAACTTCACAGCCGTCATCACCAACTCTTCCCCCCTCTATGCAGCGGTGTAACCCCTCTTTTACCTGCTGTAATCTCTACTTAAACATGGTGCTCAATGCTATATATTATTTCCCAATGATGTGTGGCTATCCTATGATGTTTGAGTAGATCTGTCTTGTCCTATGGGTTAATTGATGATCGTGATTGGTTTGAGTTGCATGTTTTATTATTGGTGCTGTCTATGGTGCTCCCGTGTCGGCATAGCGTGAGGATCCCACTTTAGGGTTTGCAATATGTTCATGGTTTGCTTATTGTCTGCGTTGCGTGGTGGTGAAACACAAACACGGATAAGTGGGTCATGGCGTATGGGAATAAAGAGGACTTGATACTTTAATGCTATGGTTGGGTTTTACCTAATGATCTTTAGTAGTTGCGGATGCTTGCTAGAGTTCAATCTGTCGGTGTAGGAGCGACACCTATGGGATCACAAGAATCCCTACTACGGTTGCGGTAGCGAGGTCGTGAGAAAAGCGGATCAAGCAGATAGCACGGTCTCTTTATCGAGGTTGGACATGAGCATCGTAAAACCCTACTCTGCTTTGGTGGTTTGTTTATCTGTGTTCTTGAACTAGCAATGGGCGTGAGGGCTCCAAAAGCGAATCCTCCTCCTGAGTAGCCTTGGGCCTCCTTTTATAGGGAAAGGGTTGCCACAATGGCACAGGGAGGTGGAATAAGGCTCTGATGATGCGAGTTTATCCCTCGCATTACATGACAAGCGCCTTTCATGCGCCTTGCTTAGGTGTCCTCGCTTTATCGGGGACGGGGGAGAGCCCTGTCTCGTCCGTCGCCGGCGTGGGAGTCTCGGGCGGGGTGGCAGCGATCTTGGAAGGCCCCGCGCAACCCGCGGAGGGCCTGGCTCCGTCTTGGGATTTGACGGCGTGCGGCCCGTTACCAGGCGCACGAACATCGCTGCCTCCCAAACTTGGCTCTGGGGCGGTGTTGGTGTTGTGAGCGGCGCCCGGGTCCTTTCTCGACCTGTCCGCTGCTCGCCCGCGTCGGGACGGGATGTCCGGCTTCAAGCGGTCCAACCGCCACCGTCATCTTCTTCTTGGGCGCCATGACGATGAAGAAACGTCGAACTAACTACTAGAGCCGATTCTCACAACCCTGCCCCCTACAGCGCGCCAAAGATGTCGGTGTAGGAGCGACACCTATGGGATCACAAGAATCCCTACTACGGTTGCGTAGCGAGGTCGTGAAGAAAGCGGATCAAGCAGATAGCACCACGGTCCCTTTATCCGAGTTCGGGCGCGAGGATCGTAAAACCCTACTCCTGCTTTGGTGGTTTGTTTATACATGTTCTTGAACTAGCAATGGGGCGTGAGGCTCAAAAGCGAATCCTCCTCCTGAGTAGCCTTGGGCCTCCTTTTATAGGGAAAGGGTTGCCAAAGTGGCACAGGAGGTGGAAAGGAATCTGATGATCGAGTTTATCCCTCGCATTACATGACAAGCGCCTTTCATGCGCCTTGCTCGAGTGTCCTCGCTTTATCGGGGGCGGAGGAGAACCTGTCTCGTCGTCGCCGCTCCCTTCGTGTCGACCGCAGCATACGGCCAGCGGTGCCGTGGTGCCATGTGGCGGCGGGCAGGTGAGGTGGCGTGGCGGTGGGTATCCACGAAGATCCGCTTGCCTCCGCGGTGCCTGCCCAAGCTGGTTAAGTCGGCGGCTGCATGCGAGCAGCGGTGAAGGTTTGATTGGCGCGGGCCGATGGTGGCCCTACGGGGTTCTTGGCGAGGGCCTTGCCGTAGCCCGGCAAGGGTCTTCAGGGGCCCGACAAAGGTCTTGCCATGGCGCTGCTGTCATCCCGGCAAGGCTCTTGCGGGGCCTTATGGTCCTCCTTGGCTGGGATCCGCCAAGGATCGTCATCTTCTATAGTGTGTATTTGATCTTGAATGTCTTCACAAAGATCTGCATGCCACCACGGGGATGTCTCCCGAATCCTTGCCCCATGGGGGCAGTGGACTCAAGGGTGATTCGTTCCGTAGGTGTGGGACGAGCTGCCACGGCAAGGGTCTTGCCGGGTTTGCTAAAACCGCCTCCCGGCAAGGGTCTCGCCGGGGGAGTCCGGTTCGTCCCCTTTGCTCTTTGTGGTCTTGGTCTTGGCGTCGTCCTGCTCCTTTCGAGCTTTGGCCTTACCTTGGTTCACCTCCCTTGCCTTGCTCAGTGCGGTGGTGCCTGCGGCTCAGACTGCCCGTGCACAGTTTATAGGGGTACAAAAAGTGTACCCCTCTTTTTGTACACCGACACAATCATAAGTGCATATGATCCAAGAAGAGAAAGTATATGCCTCTCCCTCAAATAAAATTGCAATAGTGATTACCGGTCTAGTTATCGATTGCCTAGGGACAAATAACTTTCTCGTGACAAAAAGCTCTCTACTAAAACTAACTTAGTTGTGTCTTTATCTGAACAGCCCCTAGCTTTTATTTACGTGCTCTTTATTATCTTGCAAACCTATCCAATAGCACCTACAAAGTATTTCTAGTTTCGTACTTGTTTTAGGTAAAGCGAACGTCAAGCGTGCATAGAGTTGTATCGGTGGTCGATTGAACTTGAGGGAATATTTGTTCTACCTTCAGCTCCTCGTTGGGTTTGACACTCTTACTTATCGAAATAGGCTACAATTGATCCCCTATACTTGTGGGTTATCAAGACCTTTTTAAGCGCCGTTCTTAAGAGTTATAGCTGAGGTGAATATTCTCGTGTGTGCTTGTTTGCTTTATCACTAAGTAGTTTTATTTTCTGTTCTAAGTTGTTCTCTATCTTTAGTTATGGATATGGAACACGAAATACCAAAAAAATAGGTTTACTTGCTACTCATGGAGATGGGAACCTCCTAAAACCCTCGATGCTCATTATGTGAAAGATATTATGTACTACTTTGATAATCTGAGAAAACCCCATTCAACTTTGTAATGGGAGACACATTGGATCAACGTGAATACTTTAGGGATTATCACTTGTCTCAAAGGAAACTATTATGGGATCAAATTTGTATGTTACATTGGTATGCTCAAACAACTATGCTTGAGATATGATTATACTTGTTGCTCTAGGTTGAAGGCTCCACACCTTCCTTTTCATGCAAATTTAATGATGATAAAACCTTGGCTTCTTATGCTAATGGTATATATGATTACTATGATGTGGAACAAATAGAAGAATTCGTTGCTTTTATGGGTGATTATGAAATTGAATCTTTGTTTAAAGAGTTTGAAGATTTTGATGATTCAGTTTATAGACACGAAAATTTAGCTGTCCTTAAATATTGCTATGAGAATTATGAATTCAATTCCTATATTGATGATTTTATTGAAAGAGTCTCCGCTGTCCAAGAAGAGACTAATATTTTGCAGGAGTCTATGGAAGAACAAATTGATGAATCTGTGAGCTCATTGGATGAAAAAGATGAGGAGGAGAGCGAAGAACAAAATGAGGAAGAGCGGATTAGCTACCCGTGCCCACCTTCTAATGAGAGTAACTCTTCAACTCATACATTGTTTAATTTCCCTTCGTGCTTACCGAAGGATGATTGCAATGATAATTGCTATGATCCCTTTGATTCTTTTGAAATGTCCCTTTTTGATGATGCTTGGTATGCTTGTGGCCAAGATGCCAATATGAACTATGTTCATGGAGATGAACTTGCTATAGTTCCTTATGTTAAACATGAAATTATTGCTATTGTACCCACGCATGATAGTCCTATTATCTTTTTGAATTCTCCCGACTACACTATATCAGAGAAGTTTTCCCTTATTAAGGATTATACTGATGGGTTGTGTTTTACTACTAAACATGATGATTTTGATGAATATAATATGCATGTGCTTGCTGCTCCTACTTGCAATTATTATGAGAGAGGAACTACATCTCCGCCTCTCCATGTTTCCAATAAGATAAAATTGCAAGAAACTGTTTATACTATGCATTGACCTTTACTATGTGTGCATGAATTGTTCTTTTATGACATGCTTGATGCATAGGAAGAGAGTTAGGCTTCGTTGTTGCATGATATATGTTACTTTGTGCTCACTACTAAATTCCAAATCATTGTTAATTAAAATTGGCTTTGATATACCTTGGGATCCGGGTGGATCCATTATTTGAAACACTTTATGTCTAGCTTAATGGCTTTAAAGCGCTGCCGAGGAGACAACCGGAAGTTTTAGAGAGTCATTTATTTTTGTTGAGTGCTTTTATATAGTTTAAAACAAAAAAATAAATAGGGAACCCAAAACTTTTCAAAAAGCGAAAGTGAGAAAAGGCGAGCATTGTTAAAGTGGGAGCTAGCCTTGAACTTTGTTCATGCTCACGGAAACTTTGTGAATCTTGATTACAGAAACTTTTCAAAAAAAAATTATCCCCTTGTACAATTCCATTGTATAATAAAAAAATGTGCCAAGGTTTGCCTTTAGGATGTTTACAATGCTTGTTGGTTTGTGCGGTGCAGGACAGAAACTTTGGCTGTAGTGCGCGGTTTTACATTTTTTACTGGAACGTCAAATTGTTCTGAAACTTTTTGCAATGTATTTCTATACAAATTGTTTATTTTTACTAATTTTGGCAGAATCTTTGGAGTAATAGAAGTATGGTGAATGTTCAGATTACTACAGACTGTCCTGTTTAAGACAGATTCTGTTTTTGATGCATAGTTTGCTTGTTTTGATGAAACTATCAATTTCTATCAGTGGATTAAGCCATGGAAAAGTTACATTACAGTAGCTACAATGAAAAAAACAAAATATGAATTGGTTTTCAACAGTACTTAGAGTAGTGATTTGCTTTATTATACTAACGGATCTTACCGAGCTTTCTGTTGAAGTTTTGTGTGGATGAAGTGTTCGAAGATCGAGGAGGTATCGATGTGAGGAGAAGGAGGAGAGGCAAGAGCTCAAGCTTGGGGATGCCCAAGGCACCCCAAGTAAATATTCAAGGAGACTCAAGCGTCTAAGCTTGGGGATGCCCCGGAAGGCATCCCATCTTTCTTCAACAAGTATCGGTATGTTTTCGGACTCGTTTCGAACATGCGATATGTGCAAATCTTGGAGCGTCTTTTGCATTTAGTTTTAACTTTTCTTTTATGCGCCATGCTGGTATGAGATAGTCCTTGGTTGATTTGTAGAATGCTCTTTGCACTTCACTTATATCTTTTGAGTATGGCTTTATAGAATGCTTCATGTGCTTCACTTATATCATTTGAAGTTTGGATTGCTGTTTCTCTTCACATAGAAAACCGCCATTTATAGAATGCTCTTTTGCTTCACTTATATTTGTTAGGCGTGAGCATATCTTCTGTAGAAAAATTAAACTCTCTTGATTCACTTATATCTATTTAGAGATGACAGGAATTGGTCATTCACATGGTTAGTCATAAAATCCTACATAAAACTTGTAGATCACTGAATATGATATGTTTGATTCCTTGCAATAGTTTTGCGATATAAAGGTGGTGATATTAGAGTCATGCTAGTGAGTAATTGTGGATTAGTAGAAATACTTGTGTTGAGGTTTGTGATTCCCGAAGCATGCACTTATGGTGAACCGTTATGTGATGAAGTCGGCGCATGATTTATTTTTTGATTGTCATCCTTTGTGTGGAGGTCGGGATCGTGCGATGGTTAACTCCTACCAACCCTTCCCCTAGGAGCATGCGTGTACTACTTTGTTTTGATGGCTAATAAATTTTTGCAATTAGTATGTGAGTTCTTTATGACTAATGTTGAGTCCATGGATTATACGCACTCTCACCCTTCCATCATTGCTAGCCTCTTTGGTACCGTGCATTGCCCTTTCTCACCTCGAGAGTTGGTGCAAACTTCACCGGTGCATCCAAACCCCATGATATGATACACTCTATCACACATAAGCCTCCTTATATCTTCCTCAAAACAGCCACCATACCTACCTACCTGTAACATCCCAAATTTCCTATTTGGTATGTTTTACAATTATAGCTAAGCATCTATGCATGTTGTTTGAATTTGAGTGGCATTTGAAGTTTTGAAGTTTTGGAATTTGAATTCAAATTGTGGCAAGTAGAAATCATTTCAAAAATTATGCCTGATAAATACTTGAGAAAAAGTATGAGAGGAGTAAACATGACACTCCAAAAATATCAGAGGAAAACATTGCCAAAAGTTTTGAATTCAAATTTGAGTTTTATTTGAATTTGGGAAAAAATGAATTTTTATAAAGTTTGGATTTTGCCCCTGGAAAAATGTTCAAATGATAGGGAATATTCCCCTGATCATTTTGATATATATATATGTCCTATATAAAATATTTATATTTTATATTCTATCTCTGTTTTTATTTATTTTTTTAAATAAAATTAGAAAAAAAATGCTTGAGGCACCCGGCCGGTAGGCCAGCCGTGACCTGGGCAGCCCACTAACCGTGCCGGCCAGTGACCATGGCGGCGCCCGACCGGCCCGTGAGCCAACCGACCCACCCCCTCGCCCGAATCGGGTCCGCGTCGGTCGACCGACCGAACCCCCGCTCTCCTCTCTCGCTGACGGTGGACCCCCACCCGTCTCCTACGCCTCGCCTACGGTCGACCGACAGGTTTTTATTTTATTTTTCTTACTAAAATTTGCTTTAGGCCTAATAGGAGTTTTATAATAGCTTTTAAATTGATTCTTTTTGCTCCTAGTTGCTTAGCATTCTTTTACATTAAGTTAACATAAACCCATGGTTAGGTTATGTTAAGAAAATTTTGTTATGTAAAACTATTTTTAGTTGTTGCTTGAAGTAGGAAAACTTTGAGTTGGATTTCTTGAGTTTTCCTTTGGGTTTTGATTCGTTTGTTTTGGTGTGTTATGTTACTATGCTATTGTGTTAAGTGATCATATGCTATATGCTTATTGTGATTATTGTTTGTCTCGGTAGAATTTCGGTCTGAAGCTTGCTACCACGATTCCTAGCTTACGAAGATCGTCGACAAGGCAAGTCATTGATCATGTTTTCTTTATAATACCTATGATTTTTGTTGCATTAAGTATACCTCCCACCATGCATGCAGTAGTTGAAATTTTGAAGTTATAATCTTGAGTAGTATCATGTGGTAGGATGAACCAATTCCCCTTGTTACCATGACCGGGAATGAAGTAGTTTATTTTGCTACGCTCGTAGACGGGGTTGGTTTAGTGAATTCATAAGGGAGATGTGAGAGTCAAGATGATGACAACCCATGAACTTCAAGCTCAAGATGGACTTGAATTCACTCTTTGGGTGGAGGGCGGTTGTGGGCACCTGGAGAACCAGGTGGTTGGCGGGATGCATGGAGAAGCGCCATGACATCTTGCGAGCTTCACCCAGCCACGAAGAGGCGGATGGATGCCCCATTGACGGAAGCTTACATGTGCAGCCGCAAGCCATTATGGGCTCTGGCTGGGTCAACCCTAGTTGTGGCGCTGGCGGACGGTACTACGAGATGTAGAAGAGCGGTAGGATTGGATGGGTACGGCGGTGGCGGAAGAACTCTTGGAAGACCCGTTTCGTTCGTCCGTCTTCAAACACCATGAAGTCACGAAGAATTAAGGGAGGAACTATTCTTGCGGGTAAAGTCATAAACCTCTGCGAGTTAAAGATTTAATCGATTAGCCGTGTCCCGATTCACGGACAATTTGAGCCTCTGGAACTTGGAAGTATTGAAATCTCAACATTGTAATTAATAAATTAATTGAGGGGTTATGACTTAATAATTTGGGAATGAGACATTGGTTGGCGGAACCATCTCAATAACTACCAACAATTTTGTAGTATTTGCAAGCAAGTCCTTTGTAGTAGAAAAAGCGGCTTTTGCAAAATAATGAAACTTAGAGCCCCACCAAATTGCATATAGTGATAGTAATTTTATTGTTATTCTCTTCATGACTTGCCAACATATTCAAAATGCTGACCTACGGCTGCTGCGTCTTATGTTGCGGAGGAGTATTCGATCGAGGATTGAGGCTACGCTCGGCGCTTAGCGATTGCCCTATGAGTCGGATGGACTCGCTATTTCTTCTATGCTTCCGCAGCTTTACTTAGTTTATTTCTCATGAGTTGGCCTTTGGCCTAATTTATTCTATTGTAATAAAGACTCTATATGAGAATCGTGTAATAAATTCAGGTGTGATTGAACTTTGATTATTTCATCGATGTCTTTGTGAGTACCGGCATGATCTTGGGATGAATGCAGAACCACGAAACTTGACCGATTTTGGGTCGGGTCGCTCTGAAGATGGTATCGAGCACTGCTGACCGTAGGGCGTAACCCCTAGGATCGGAAAGCCATAGGAAGAGACTATTTACTTTATATCCTTATCATTCCGTAATTCTCCCTGTTCATTTCGACTTCTCTCCGATTTTCAACATTCTAGATGGCGTCGAGTTCACCCGGTTTGCTACGGAGTTTTGCCGGCCGGATGAGGCGATGCCCTTGGCGGGAAGCTGGTCGAGATGGTGAAGAAGCTGAAGATTGCTCGCCCTCGATCAGGGAAGCCTACCAATGCGCTTAAGCGGATACCCTTCTGAGATCGAGGTGCACATTCGAGAGAACCGGAGGACATCTGAGCCTATTGACTTTGAGTTTACCGACTTCAAGCTGGATCCTCGGAAGGACATGGCGATCTATCGTGCACTTGGACATCTCGAGAAGAGTCAGGGCGAGCTCGATCCATCGAGACCTCGCCATGGTTTCTCACGAGCAAGGAATGGAGATATCATCCGTGCCGTGAGGGCGACTCCATTCTTTCTTATGTCCAAGACTTGGAGTGTCTCCTCAGGAAGCGGGAGATCCGGACTTCGCCGTAACTTCGAAGGTACGGAGGCTGTTGAAATTCCGTGAAGCTGGGCTGGAGGAGAAGGCACCGCAGACTTCCTTAACCATGAGGAAGAAATCGCGGACTTCATGGAGAGAGTCGACGACACGAAGATGAAGGTTGCCGCATTAGAGGAAAAGATGGACTTGGGAGAGGACCTTTTTCGAGTGGAGATGGCGGACCTCGTGAGCAATGACCAGGATTATGAAGGGAGTTCCTTTGGAGGAAGCCGCAAGAGGAGGCGCGCGCAGAAGACGCCACACGGAGGACATCCACGGAGGGCGCAAGGATTATTGATGAAGACATTTAGTCGACCACCATGTTATTTTACTTTTTAATCGATCAGTTATGCGATACTTTCGATTAGTCGTGAGCTTTTGTGTCGAGATTGAACCATGTTTGAGTGGAATGAATTAACGATTGGTGTGTTTATGATTGTGCATTCATATGGGTAGTGATATTTCTCATTAGACCATTGTTCTATTCTAATTTTCTCATCCACTCCAAAACACGGATGCCTCAGGGCGTGACACGGCTTTTCGCGGAGCTCACCCAGCTACTCCAGCAGCGAGAATGCCCTCATGCGAGATACTCATCCGAATCGAACAACAACAACAACAATCCACCGCCACCACCCCTGTTGACAACTTGACTCGATTCCTAAGGCTGAATCCGCGGTGTTCTCTAGCGACCTTGGCGATTGTGGTGATGATTGGCTCATAAGGTCGGAAGAGAGTTAATCCTTTGTTGGATGCCTGATGCGAGAGAAGGTGCGCTTTGCGCATATCAACTCGATGGACCTGCAGCTTCTTGGTGGGAGAACTACACGCCACTTATCCCATCGGCACCATCACGTGGGATCAGTTCCATGAGCCTTCCGCACCGCTCATGTTTCATTTGGAGCCATGAGTGCGAAGAAGCGTGAGTTCGCAACTTATGCCGGGGAACCGTCTTGTGGCGCGATGCGTGGATGAGTTCAGCAAGTTAGCTCGCTATGCCCGGATGATGTGGCCACAGATGCATAAGCGGGAGAAGTTTCTCGAGGACTCAATGATGAGCTGGGTATGCAGCTTATGGTGGCTACTTTCACCAACTACGGAGCTGGTAGACAAGGCCATCATACTTGAAGGCAAGCAGCAGCAGATTGATAGCATAGCGGAAGTACAGCCGGGGAAGCACAACTCGGGAGCTCGCGAAGCCGTTATGCCCCATACTCGGGGAGGCATACCCATCACAACCATGGAGGACATAACCATGGAGGAAATGGGAACAACATAACCGGACAACAAGTCGGGGCAATGGAAATGGCAATGGTAATGACAACCAGCATCGTTCTGCCCGGCTCAGAAGGATCTGGTCACATCACTGTTTCAAGTGCGGAAAACAGGGCACTATGCCACCGACTGCCGGAGGCCAAGCGAGAGGAATGGAAGCGGCAATGGAAGCTTAGCGAAGAAGCCCAACCCTTTCCCTCGTGCTCGGGTGAACCACATTTGGCGTGGAGGGCGTCTATGATCAGCCGGAACAACTGTGGTTGGTAAGTTTTATTGAATTCACGTTCGATATTGGTACTCTTTGATTACGGTGCAGCGCATTCATTCATATCAAGGGTAGTTGTGGAAAAATGCGGGTTGCCCACTAAAACCCTTAGAAGCCCCTTAGCGTCGATTCGCGGGAGGAGAAATGATGGCGAGCTTAGGCTGTCATGCAACCCTCAACATCGGGAACCATAAATTTCCTTGAGACCTCATAGTATTGGAAACCCGGACCTTGGATGTAATCCTAGGCATGGATTAGTTGTGAAGTTTGAAGGAAACATAGGCGTGCCGCAAGTCTATTACGCTCACCACCGGGCGAGAAGAGGATCAAGTATGTATCGAGCGTAGCGGATGAAGAATCGGTGAATTCCCTCACGGGATTTGTTAGGGAGGAAGTGCCCGATGGTGCAAGATTTTCCGATGTGTTTAGGAGAAATTACTAGGAATGCCACGGACGGGGACATTGAATTTCTGATTGAGTTATTGCGGCACAGCCCCAATATCAAGAGACCTTATCGGATGCCTCCGAGCGATTTGAAAGAGATCAAGAACCAAATTAATGAGTTATTGGAGAAAGGATATATTCGGTAAGCTCATCACCTTGGGGAGCCCGGTTCTTTTGGTAGAGAAGAAGGATGGAACCTTGAGAATGGTTGTGGATTATCGTTAGTTGAGCAGCGTGACCATCAGAACAAGTACCCTCTGCCGATGATTAATGATCTATTTGATCAGCTAGTTGGAGCCAAGGTATTCTCCAAGATCGATCTTGATCGGGGTATCATCGATTGAAGATCCGTGAAAAGGATATACCCAAAACAGCATTCACTACGGTATGGTTTATATGAGTATACCGTCATGTCATTTGGATGACTAATGCCCTGCATACTTCATGAATTTGATGAACAAGGTATTTATGGAATATCTGGACAAGTTTGTCGTGGTGTTCATCGATGATATCTGATATTCTCCAAGAAGCGAGGAAGAGCATAAGGAACATTTGCGTCTAGTTACGGAGAAACTTGAGGCTGTCGGTTATGCGCCAAGTTCAGCAAATGTGAATTTTGGCTGAAGGAAGTTGGATTCCTCGGACATGTTATTTCAGGAGAAGGAATAGCGATTGACCCGCCAAGGTTGAGTCGATCACCGATTGGCGATCGCCCACCTCGATCAAAGAGATCCATGTTTTCTCGGACTCGCGAGGATATTATCGGAGGTTTATTGAGAACTTCTCGAAGATTGCCAAGCCCATGGTGAGCTGTTGAAGAAGGAAGCCAAGTACATTTGGACCGAGGATTGTGAAGCCAGTTTTCAGGAATTGAAGAAGCGTTTGGTCAGCCCGGTATTGATTTTGCGGACATACACAAGGATTACGGTATATTGTGGCGCTTCTCGTCGGGGACTCGGAGGAGTACTCATGCAGGAAGGAAAAGTTGTAGCTTATACCTCCGGACAGCTCGACCTCACGAGATGAATTATACCACACATGACTTGGAGTTAGCAGCCGTAGTGCATGAACTCAAGACACAGAGACATTTCCTCGCCGGAAACCGTTGTGATGTTTACACAGATCACAAGAGCTTGAAGTATATTTTCACGCAGAAAGAGTTGAACCTCGGCAGGAGAGATGGCTAGAGTTAATCAAGGACTATGACATGAGATTGCATTATCACCCAGGAAAGCTAATGTTGTAGCAGATGCTTTGAGCCGTAAGAGTTATGTGAATACTCTTGGCGGGAGGATTACCCAGGAGTTAGTCGATGACCTCGAGAGATCTCCGTGGAGATAGTTCGAGAGGATATGTGGCAACTCTGGAAGTACAGTCCACTTTGGCGAAAGGATTCGTGAAGCCGAAGTCGGACAAGGAAATTGATGAGATAAAGCAAAAGATGAATGAAGGAAAAGCTAAAGGGTTCCGTAAGGATGAACACGGAGCTATATGGTTCGAGGATCGTATTTATGTGCCCAATGATCCCGAACTCGGAAGCTAATTCTTCGGAGGCTCATGATTCACCGTACTCGATTCACCCGGCAACACCAAGATGTACTGGATTTGAAGGAAAGTTTACGGTGGGCGGTATGAAGAAGGATATTGCAGTACATAGCGATGTCGATGTTTGTCAACAGTAAAGCGAGAACATCGAAGCCAGCAGGGTTACTTCAACCTTTGCGATTCGATTGGAAATGGGAAAAACTTGGAATGGATTTCATCACAGGATTGCCCGGGACCCGTTCAGGTTATGATTCTATCTGGGTAGTGGTTGATCGTTTGACCAAGGTAGCTCACTTCATTCCGTGAAGACTACCTATACCGTGCTAAGTTGGCCAAGATATACATGACCAGGATCGTATATCGCATGGAGTTCGAGGAGTATCGTGTCGGATAGAGAACACAATTCACCTCAAAGTTTTGGAATCGGTTGCATGAAACTTTGGGTACAAGGCTGGAGTTGATGCAGCTTTTCATCCATGAGACAGATGCGCAGACCGAGAGAGTCAACCAGATTCTAGAGGACATGTTGAGAGCTTGTGTGCTAGACTATGGGTCTAGCTGGGATGATAATTTGCCATCTGTGAGTTCTCATACAACAACGGTTATCAATCCGATCGAAGATGGCCCCTTCGAAGCTCTATCACGGAAGGAGGTGCGAGAACACCATTCTTTGTGGGATGGTGTTGGAGATCGATCGCTTTTAGGTTCCGATCTTATCAGAGATTCGAAGAAAGTCAAGCTGATTCGGGATAGACTCAAGATAGCACGATCGAGACGGAAGAGTTATGCGAACGATGGCATAAAGGAAGTAACTTACGAGCGGGAGACCGAGCATATCTTCGTGTGTCTCCACCGTGGAATCAAGAGGTTCGGTGTCAAAGGAAGTTAGCACCCGATTCATTGGCCCTACAAAATCCTCGAGCGCGTGGAGAAGTTGCTTACAAGTTGGAATTGCGAAAGGATTGTCCGGAGTTCATGATGTTTTCCATGTTTCTCGGTGAAGAAGTGTCATGCCGACATGGCGATATTCCGTTGAGAGACACGGTGCCCCTAGAGGCCATACAGCTCGACGGTGATCGACTTATAAGGAGAAACCGTCTGAATTCTCGAGGCTGCGACGAGTCACCTTGACAAGGTCATCAAGTTTTGTAAGGTCTTTGTGGAGTCATCACTCGAGGAAGAAGCCATCTGGGGCGAGAAGAAGACCTTCTTGAGACCACCCACACCTATTGCTAGCCAACCCGAATCTCGGCGAGATTCATCTTAAAATGGTAGGTTTGTAACATCCCAAATTTCCTATTTGGTATGTTTTACCATTATAGCTAAGCATCTATGCATGTTGTTTGAATTTGAGTGGCATTTGAAGTTTTGAAGTTTTGGAATTTGAATTCAAATTGTGGCAAGTAGAAATCATTTCAAAAATTATGCCTGATAAATACTTGAGAAAAAGTATGAGAGGAGTAAACATGACACTCCAAAAATATCAGAGGAAAACATTGCCAAAAGTTTTGAATTCAAATTTGAGTTTCATTTGAATTTTGGAAAAAATTAATTTTTATAAAGTTTGGATTTTGCCCCTGGAAAAATGTTCAAATGATAGGGAATATTCCCCTGATCATTTTGATATATATATGTCCTATATAAAATATTTATATTTTATATTCTATCTCTGTTTTTATTTTTAAAAAAATAAAATTAGAAAAAGAAATGCCCAGGCACCAGCCAGTAGCCAGCCCAGCCGGCCTGGGCAGCCCACTAACCAGCGCCCGGCCAGGCGGCCACTTGGCCCGAGCCCGGCCCAGTGAGCCCAACCCACCCCTCGCCCGAATCGGGTCGCGTCGGTCGGCCGGCCGAACCCGCTCTCCTCTCTCGGCGACGGTGGACCCCACCGTCTCCTACCCCTCGCCACGCCAACGCCGCAGTGCGCCGCTCGCCGGATCGGGATTCGCCGCGGATCTCGCCCCGGTGCCCCCTCGTCCAAGGCAGGCCCCCTCCTCCCCCCCTCACCCCATTCCCCCTCGCCCCTCGCCGGACCTCTCTCTCCTTCCTTGCCTTTTCGCGGAGTAGCGAAACCGCCGCCGCCGCCATCAACCCCTCGCCCGGCGCCTCGGTCACCCCGAGCCCGTCGACTCCACAGACGCATCCCTCGGCCGTCCACTTTCCGCGGAGCTCCCGCCGTCGCCCCGACCACCGGAGGCAGGGACACTCGCCGCCCGAGCCGCCGTCCGGTTAAATCGCGGAGTTTCCCTCCCGTCCGATCTAATCTCGACGGTTTAGATTAGAACCCCGAAGAATATGGGTTTATTAGGTTAGTTAGTGAACGGGTTTTAGTCCGGTTTATTTTATTTAGTTAGGGTTTTTATTTTGAGTCGGCCCGATTCGTTTAAACCCTAGGGCGTAGTTTAGTTATTTAACGCCGAAGCGTTAGTTAGGCCCAGTAGGCCATTTTTTCTTTATTTTCGTTTTTCTGTTTTAACAGAATAGTTTCAGATTTGAAAAATTCATATCTTTTAATCTACTTAATATTTTTAAGTGATTCTTTTTTTGTTGGTTTGCAAATTTATTATAGTTTCTGTAGAATATATAATTAGCTATGTTAAAATTATTTATAATTGCTTTATTTTAGATTTAGTCAGAATAGTAAATCTGCTATAAGATGAGTTAGGAAAATTATTTTTTTATGATTCTTTTGTCCCAACTTTGATTTGACATTGCCTAACCGTAGGAATTTATTTGGGCATTTAGGATTAATAAAAAATAGTTTTAAGCAGAATCATGCTATTCTTAATTAATTAACTAGCTCTTGTTTTCCTATTATTTTAATTAGCAAATAAATTTATTTTTCACATGTGATTGATTATTCTAGGTTAGTTTATGTCACTTTAGAGCATGAACTTTTATTTATAATAAATAAAAATTTTATTTTATTTTCTTACTAAAATTTGCTTTAGGCCTAATAGGAGTTTTATAATAGCTTTTAAATTGATTCTTTTGCTCCTAGTTGCTTAATGCATTCTTTTCATTAAGTTAACATAAACCCATGGTTAGGTTATGTTAAGAAATTTTTGTTATGTAAAACTATTTTTAGTTGTTGCTTGAAGTAGGAAAACTTTGAGTTGGATTTCTTGAGTTTTCCTTTGGGTTTTGATTCGTTTGTTTGGTGTGTTATGTTACTATGCTATTGTGTTAAGTTATCATATGCTATATGCTTATTGTGATTATTGTTTGTCTCGGTAGAATTTCCGGTCTGAAGCTTGCTACCACGATTCCTAGCTTACGAAGATCGTCGACAAGGCAAGTCATTGATCATGTTTTCTTTATAATACCTATGATTTTGTTGCATTAAGTATACCTCCCCACCATGCATGCAGTGGTTGAAATTTTGAAGTTATAATCTTGAGTAGTATCATGTGGTAGGATGAACCAATTCCTTGTTACCATGACCGGAATGAAGTAGTTTATTTTGCTATGCTCGTGAAGCGGGGTTGGTTGAGTGAATTCATAAGGGAGATGTGAGAGTCAAGATGATGACAACCCCATGAACTTCAAGCTCAAGATGGACTTGAATTCACTCTTTGGGTGGAGGGCGGTTGGTGGGCACCTGGAGAACCCGGTGGTTGGCGGGATGCATGGAGAAGCGCCATGACATCTTGAAAGCTTCACCCAGCCACGAAGAGGCGGATGGATGCCCCATTGACGGAAGCTTACATGCAGCCGCAAGCCATTATGGGCTCTGGCTGGGTCCACCCTAGTTGTGGCTGGCGGACGGTACTACGAGATGTAGAAGAGCGGTAGGATTGGATGGAGTACCGGCGTGGCGGAAGAACTCTTGGAAGACCCTGTTTCGTTCGTCCGTCTTCAAACACCATGAAGTCACGAAGAATTAAGGGAGGAGCGATTCTTGCGAGTAAAGTCGCAAACCTCTGCGAGTTAAAGATCTAATCGATTAGCCGTGTCCCGATTCACGGACAATTTGAGCCTTTGAACTTGGAAGTATTGAAATCTCAACATTGTAATTAATAAATTAATTGAGGGGTTATGACTTAATAATTTGGGAATGAGACATTGGTTGGCGGAACCATCTCAATAACTACCAACACTTTTGTAGTATTTGCAAGCAAGTCCTTTGTAGTAGAGAAAAGCGGCTTTTAGCAAAAAATAATGAAACTTAGAGCCCCACAACCAAATTGCATATAGTGATAGTAATTTTTATTGTTATTCTCTTCATGACTTGCCGGCATATTCAAAATGCTGACCTACGGCTGCAAGCGTCTTATGTTGCGAGAGGAGTATTCGATCGAGGATTGAGGCTATGCTCGCGCTTGGCGATTGCCCTATGGAGTCGGATGGACTCGCTATTTCTTCTCACGCTTCCATAGCTTTACTTAGTTTATTTCTCATGAGTTGGCCTTTGGCCTAATTTATTCTATTGTAATAAAGACTCTATATGAGAATCGTGTAATAAATTCAGGTGTGATTGAACTTTGATTATTTCATCGATGTCTTTGTGAGTACCGGCATGACCTTGGGATGGTGCGGAACCACGGAGACTTGACCGATTTTGGGTCGGTGGCTACATATCATAGCATTTCCATAGCCATTACGAGATAATATTGCCATGCAACTTCCATCATCATCATATACATGACTTGAGCATTCATTGTCATATTGCTTTGCATGATAGTGAGATAGTGATGTCTACTCATAACCTTCTTCTGAAGCGTTGTTGGGCTGCAAGTGCACAGGTTTGTAGGACACTAGCAAATTTCCTCAAGTGGATGACCTAAGGTTTATCAATCCGTAGGGGCGTGGGATGAAGATGGTCTCTCTCAAGCAACCTGCAACCAAATAACAAAGAGTCTCTTGTGTCCCCAACACACCCAATACAATGGTAAATTGTATGGGTGCACTAGTTAATGAAGAGATGGTGATACAAGTGCAATATGGATGGTAGATATAGGTTTTGTAATCTGAAAATATAAAAACATCAAGGTATGGCGGTAAAAGTGGCGTAAGCGGTGTTGCAATTCTAGGAAACAAGGCCTAGGGTTCATACTTTCACTAGTGCAAGTTCTCTCAACAATAATAACATAGATAGATCATATAACAATCCCTCAACATGCAAGAAAGAGTCACTCCAAAGCCACTAATAGCGGAGAACAAGCGTAGAGATTATGGTAGGGTATGAAACCACCTAAAAGTTATTCTTTCCAATCAATCCATTGGGCTATTCCTATAAGTGTCACAAACAGCCCTAGAGTTAGTACTAGAATAACACCTTAAGATACAAATCAACCAAAACCTAATGTCACCTAGATACTCCAATGTCACCTCAAGTATCGTGGGCATGATTATCGATATGCATCACACAATCTCAATTCATCTATTCAACCAACACATAGAACCTCAAAGAGTGCCCAAAAGTTTCTACCGGAGAATCACTACTGACGTGTACCAACCCCTATGCATAGGTTCATGGCGGAACCATGAGTTGATCACCAAAACATACATCAAGTGGCACGTGATATCCCATTGTCACCAGAATCGCTGACGGCAGACATACATCAAGTGTTCTCAAATCTTTAAAGACTCAATCCGATAAGATTACTTCAAGGGAAAACTCAATCCATTACAAGAGAATAGGGGAGAAGAAACATAAGATCCATAGCAAAGCTCGCGATACATCAAGATCATGCCAAATCAAGAACACAGAGAGAGAGAGATCAAACACATAGCTATTGGTACATACCCTCGGCCAGGGTGAACTACTCCCTCCTCGTCATGGAAACACGGGACGATGAAGATGGCCACCGGTGAGTGTTCCCCCCCTCCGGGGAGTGCCGAACAGGGTCGATTGGTTTTGGTGGCTTTGGAGGTTTTGCGGCAGCGGAACTCGATCTATCTTCTGTTCTGGAAGTTTTAGGGTACATGGAGTTATATAGGCGGAAGAAGCACGTCGGGGCCACGAGGGCCTCCACGAGGCGTGGCGCCCTAGGGGTGGCGCCCCCCACCCTCGTGGCTTCCTTGTTCCTTCCTTGACGTGGGGTCCAAGTCCATCCGGTAGCTTTCCTTCCAAAAATAACTTCTCCAGTTGATCTCGTTCCGTTTTGACTCCGTTTGATATTCCTTTTCTTCGAAATACTGAAATAGGCAAAAAAACAACAAATCTGGGTTGGGCCTCCGATTAATAGGTTAGTCCCAAAAGTAATATAAAAGTGGATAATAAAGCCCAATTGCCCAAAACAGTAGATAATATAGCATGGAGCAATCAAAAATTATAGATACGTTGGAGACGTATCAGATAGCTAGCATGATGTTTTCATGGCTTGTCCGTTTTTTGATATCTTTGCTATGCTAGATCATTGCACATCCTGGTACACTGCGGAGGCATTCATATAGAGTCATATCTTTGTTCTAGATATTGAGTTGTAATATTGAGTTGTAAGTAAATAAAGTGTGATGATCATCATTATTAGAGCATTGTCCCATGTGAGGAAAGATGATGGAAGCAATGATTCCCTCACAAGTTAGGATGAGTCTCGGACTTTATGAAAAAAAGAGGCCAAAGAAGCCGCCAAAAAATAAAAAATAAAAATAAAAATGAGAGAAAAAAGAGAAGGGCAATGCTACTATCCTTTTACCACACTTGTGCTTCAAAGTAGCACCATGTTCTTCATATAGAGTCTCTTGAGATATCACTTTCATATACTAGTGGGAATTTTCATTATAGAACTTGGCTTGTATATTCCGATGATGGGCTTCCTCAAATACCCGAGGTCTTCATGAGCAAGCAAGTTTGATGCACACCCACTTAGTTTCCAGTTTGAGCTTTCATACACTTATAGCTCTTAGTGCATCCGTTGCATGGCAATCCCTACTCCTCACATTGACATCAATTGATGGGCATCTCCATAGCCCATTGATTAGCCGCGTCGGTGTGGGACTTTCTTCCTTTTTGTATTCTCCACACAACCTCCACCATCATATTCTATTCCACCTATAGTGCTATATCCATGGCTCACGCTCATGTATTGCGTGAAATTTGAAAAAGTTTGAGAATACTAAAGTATGAAACAATTGCTTGGCTAAAACTGGGGTTGTGCATGATTTAAATACTTTGTGTGGTGAAGATGGAGCATAGCCAGACCATATGATTTTGTAGGGATAACTTTCTTTGACCATGTTATTTTGAAAACACATGATTGCTTTATTAGTATGCTTGAAGTATTATTTTCTTAATGTCAAATGATAGACTATTGCTTTGAATCACTCGTGTCTTAATATTCATGCCATGATTAGATTACATGATCAGGATTATGCTAGGTAGCATTCCATATAAAAAATTATCTTTTTTATCATTTACCTACTAGAGGACGAGCAGGAATTAAGCTTGGGGATCTTGTCGTCTCCTTCATTATCTATAATTTTTATTGTTCCATGCCAATATTATACAACTTTCATATACTTTTGGCAACTTTTTATACTATTTTTGGGACTAATATATTGATCCGATTGCCTAGTGCAGTTCCTGTTTGTTGCATGTTTTTTGTTTATGGAAAATCCATATCAAGCAGTTCCAAGCAGGATAAAACTGAAGGAGATTTTTTGGAATATATGTGAATTTTGGGAAGTGGAATCAGCGTGAGGCGATGCGAGGGGGCCACGAGGCGAGGCGCGCCTGACCTCGTGGACACCCGTAAAGCGATTGTTGCCCTTCTTTTGCATAACAAAGCTAATATTCGGATAGAGATCATGTCAGAATTCAGCCCAATCAGAGTTCGCTTCTCCGGAATATAAGAAGCGGTGAAAGGCAGAATCTGGAGCAGCGAAGAGAGAGAGCGGAGGCAGATCCAATCTTGGAGGCTCTTGCCCTCCACGCCATGGAGACCAAGGACCGGAGGGAACCCTTCTCCCACCTAGGGAGAAGGCCAAGGAAGAAGGAGAAGGAGGGGGGCTCTCTCCCCCTCGCTTCCGGTGGCGCCGGAGTGCCACCGGGGCCATCATCGTCACCGCAATCTACACCAATAACTTCATAGCCGTCATCACCAACTCTTCCCCCCTCTATGCAGAGGTGTAACCCCTCTTTTACCCGCTGTAATCTCTACTTAAACATGGTGCTCAATGCTATATATTATTTCCCAATGATGTGTGGCTATCCTATGATGTTTGAGTAGATCTGTCTTGTCCTATGGGTTAATTGATGATCGTGATTGGTTTGAGTTGCATGTTTTATTATTGGTGCTGTCCTATGGTGCTCCCCGTGTCGTGCAAGCGTGAGGATCCCGCTGTAGGGTTTGCAATATGTTCATGGTTTGCTTATTATGCATGTATTGCGTGAGTGACTGAAACACAAACACGGATCAGTGGGTCATGGCGTATGGGAATAAAGAGGACTTGATACTTTAATGCTATGGTTGGGTTTTACCCTAATGATCTTTAGTAGTTGCGGATGCTTGCTAGAGTTCCAACCATAAGTGCATATGATCCAAGAAGAGAAAGTATGTTAGCTTATGCCTCTCCCTTAAATAAAATTGCAATAGTGATTACTGGTCTAGTTATCAATTGCCTCGGGACAAATAACTTTCTTGTGACAAAAAGCTCTCTACTAAAACTAACTTAGTTGTTTCTTTATCCAAAAAGCCCCTAGCTTTTATTTACGTGCTCTTTATTATCTTGCAAACCTATCCAACAACACCTACAAAGTATTTCTAGTTTCGTACTTGTTTTAGGTAAAGCGAACGTCAAGCGTGCGTAGAGTTGTATCGGTGGTCGATAGAACTTGAGGGAATATTTGTTCTACCTTTAGCTCCTCGTTGGATTTGACACTCTTACTTATCGAAAGAGGCTACAATTGATCCCCTATACTTGTGGGTTATCATCCCACGAGGGTGGGCTGTGACCCCCTTATAAATGGGCCACACTGAAGCCCCGATGCCCATCTTTTGGTATAAGGTGTCTTTTGCCTGGAAAAGATCATAAGGAAGTTTCGGGACAAGCGTCATGCGTCTCGAGGCAGAACCTTAGCGGAACCAATCTAGGGCTCCAACTATCTGTTCTCACGAAACATCCCTCGCGAGAAATCGTCACCATCGATCCTCTTATCGGGAGGGGGTCAATCTCCATCAACATCTTCACCAACACCATCTCCTATCAAACCCTAGTTCATCTCTTGTATCCGATCTTTGTCTCAAATCCTCAGATTGGTACATGTGGGTTGCTAGTAGTGTTGATTACTCCTTGTAGTTGATGCTAGTTGGTTTTATTCGATTGGAAGATTATATGTTCAGATCCTTTATGCACATTAATACCCTCTGATTATGAACATGAATATGATTTGTGAGTAATTACGTTTGTTCTTGAGGACATGGGAGAAGTCTTGTTATAAGTAGTCATGTGAATTTGGTATTAGTTCAATATTTTGATGAGATGTATGTTGTGTTTCCTGTAGTGGTGTTATGTGAGCGTAGACTACATGAAACTTCACCATTGTTTGGGCCTAGGGAAGGCATTGGGAAGTAATAAGTAGATGATGGGTTGCTAGGTAGCGAAGCTTAAACCCTAGTTTGTCGTTTAGCCGTGAAGGGCTGATTTGGATCAAATGTTTCATGCTATGGTTAGGTTTACCTTAATTCTTCTTTCGTGAATTCGGATGCTTGCGAGAGGGTTAATCATAAGTTGGATGCTTGTCCTGGAAGGCGGTACCCAACACGGTCCACCCACATATCAAATTATCAAAATGTGAGCGCGAATCATATGAGGCATGATTTGACAGTGTCGGACGAGAGGGACTCACCACGTCGTCTCCCGACCAGCTGGATCGGGCGAGGACCCCATGGCGGTTCACTCATGGGCCGCCGGGCATACGCTGCATACAAGGAAGATCCCGAGACTTGGCGCCCAAGACAAGGATTCCTCTAAACCCTAGGTCTGGTGCATATATAAACCGAGGCGGACTAGTCAATAGACAATCTCATTACTATCTTCTCGTGGTAGAAACATGTACTCTTTACTATACCCATATCAATACAATCAAAAGCAGGATGTAGGGTATTATCTCTTGAGGCGAACCTAGGTAAAACACATGTCCATGTTACCATCGCTCTAAGACGCCTAGCTTAGGACCCCTACTACGAGATACGCCGGATATGGAACCGACATTGGTGCTTTCATTGAGAGCCAGCTCGGCGTTCGCCGCGGATCAGTGGGATGATCAGGTGCTATTTTTCAATCAGATTCGTCTTGCACGAATCGAATTCTGTAAGATTATTGTTGTTGGATTGCAATTTTATTTCGCAGGCTTGTTCAGGATTGACTTAGATCGTAGATTGGATCAACGAATTTATGCGTCGGGCAGCCGCTAAGCGTCAAGGGATCGGCACAACCGAGGACAAGAGCGTTGTTGTAACACCCGGGTAATTAAGCTACAGTAATCCCTGCTAATGATGCCACGTCACTGTGATTAAACTCACGTGGATTCAAACCCGGTTCAAATTCAAATTGAAAGCATAGGCAAATAATAAAAGTTTTCAAAAATTAAAACTAAAATGTTCGGGGGTTGTCAAATATTACAAAGCTAATTATGGTGGGGTGCACACATTTTTGTGGGTCTAAATATTTTAAATAAATTAAGCAGAAGAAAAGAAATAAGAAAAGAAAATAAAACAAAATGGGAGGGAACCCCCCCCCCCAGCCATGGGCCAAGCCCCACAGCCCCACCAGCCCAGCCCCTAGCCCGGCCAACCCCCCTCACTCCCTTACCCCTCCCGGTCGGCTAACCTAGCCAGCCCTCCTCCCCCCAGATCCCTTTCTCCTTCCCCAGCAGTTCGGATCAGGGCTGCCCGATCCCGTCGCCCCCCCACAGCCTTGGCGACCCCGCGCCCATCCGCCTCCTCCTCCTCCCGACCTGCCGTGCAGGCCTTGAAACCCCTCGTCGCCTCGGGCGATTTCCACCCGCCTCGCCCGGATCCGCCCGTCGCCGTCGGCCGCCTCCCGCCCTCCTCCTCACGGTCGCCACCGGCCGCCCAGCAGCTCTTCAAGACCCTCGAGCCCAGTGAGCTCCGTCCTCACCTCATCTCTCCCTCGTCCCCTCCCGATCGCCACCACCCCCGTCATGGCTCGGCCCGCCCCAGCCCTCTCTCCCTTCCCCCCCGCCAGAGCAGGGCGTGCTCCGGCCTCCCTCCCTTCTCCTGCTTGAAACGCGCCCCCGGCCGGCCTGAACACCTCCGCGTCGAGGAACTCGTCGCCCCCCCCACGGTGACCAAATGGTCAGGGCGGCAGCCGTGGTGCTCCGCGCCTTGTAAGCCATCTCCACGGCCCGTGGCGTGCTCCGTCGAAGACCCGAACCCTACCGCCGCCTCCGCCGCTTCATGGCGCCGTTCAGGCGAAGTCGGCCGTCCCTGCCCCGATGGCGGCGTCCTCCCGCTCGGCGCCCGCCGCGCCTTTTTGCCGGAAGGCAAGTCCGGCGCCCCTCGCCAGCAGACGCCCCGGAGCCAACTCGGTACCCGCTTGACGTGTGCGCGACCGAGAACCACACGAGCCAGCAGCAGTTTAGTGGGCCGAGGCCCCCTGAGCGATTTTTAAAATAAAAGGAAAAGAAGCAGAAATTTAAATAAATATAAATAAAAATGAATAAAATAATTAATTAATTAATTAATTAATTAAGTAAATAATTAATCTAATTAATCACGATTAATTAACCTAATGACTAATTAACCTAATTAACTCACAGTAAATTAAACTAAGCTAGGTTAATTAGTTAGCAGAAATATAATGACAGGACCCACATGTCGGGGTTGACCTAGTCAACCACATTGACTCTTGCGTCGGCATGACATCATCTGACATCATAAACTCATTTTTCGAATTAATTAATTAATTAATTAAATTCGAGAAATTAATAAAATCTTTAAAATCATATCTTTTAATCCGTAACTTCGGTTAAAATATTTCAACATGAAAGTTGCTCGAGCAGCGTGACAAATCCGGATCGCGATCCGTTAATCGCCACACCCCTAATCTATCGAACCTGCAACTTTCCCCTCGGCTCCTCTGCTTGAAAACTTCGAAACAGGAATACTTTCCGGATGTTTCCATAACAGTACCACCTCATACCACGTTAGAACACGCCTAGCATCGCTTCTTGGCATGTCATGCATCGATATGCATCTGTTTACTTGGTATTCATTGTTTCTTCCCCTCTTCTCTCGGTAGACTCTGAGACCGGCGTTCTTTCTTGGCCGGTTCGACTCTGGTGTTGTGACCCCTCTCACTTGCGGAGCAACCGGGCAAGCCCCCCCTTCATCACGGATATCGCCTACTCTTCTCTATCTGCTTGCATTAGAGTAGTGTAGCATATTCTTATTTTTGAGATACTCCTATCTTCTTTGCATAGCTTTGTCCTTATTATACATTGTTACCTTACACGCAATCCTATATGCTTAGTATAGGATGCTAGTACTTCATCTGTGGCCCTACATTCTTGTCCGTCGCCATGCTATACTATCAGACGTGAACACTCGGGAGTTGATCACGGTATATACTATATCTTATACATGATACATGTGGAGACTAAAAGTCGAATCGGTGATGGAGCACCATGAGTGGATCTTGAGGCGAGGCTGAGCAGGCGAGTTGAGACCGCCTCTGAGAGAGGTGGGCTGGCCACATTCGGCGTTCGCGGATACTTAACTGCAACGAGGTCTTGGTATTTGATCTGAGTTGGCTCTGAGCTTATCGCACTAACCATCTGTGAGGGAGTAGTTATGGGTATCCGGCGTCGTGGTATCGGCCAAAGCACTTGCCAGACGTCGTGACGCATGGCCTTGGCAATTGGGCTGAGCGCCACTAGGCTAGAGTGCGCTTCCGGCCGCCCCATAGCGTCTTGAGTGTGCTTTCGAGCGATGGGCGGACCCTGCGGCGCTTAAGTTTGAACCGGCGTCTGGCCCTCTGTAGTGTCTAGGTGGGGCTGCGGCGTGTTGATCTTCAGCGGCGGGCATGACCGGGAAAGTGTGTCGGCCAAATGGGATCAAGCGTCTTTGGGTAAGATGGTGCACCCTGCGAGTGATTAATCTATTGGATAGCGTGATCTTGATGTAGGGGCGACTTGGAGTTGTGCCTTGAGCTTATGACAACTAGAACCGGATACTTGATAAAACACACCCTTCCAAGTGCGGATACAACGGTGGTGGCGCTCTCTCGGGGATATGAGGAGGGATGGCGGGTAGGATGTGCTATGTGATGTTACTTGGAGGACTTGATTGCCCTCTCCTACATGTTGCAAGGCGGTGACGAAGCGTAGTCTTCGTTAAGACTAGCTATCCCCTCTTATTTGGCATTCTGCGATTCGGTCCACTTGGTATGGCCCTTTACATATATCCATGCATATGTAGTGTAGCTCCTTGCTTGCAGTACTTTGGATGAGTACTCACGGTTGCCTTGTTCCCCTTTTCCCCTACCTCTACTCAATTGCAGCAACGGACTATGGAGCCGGGGCAGGCGCCACCATCGATGGCGACTACTACTGGAGGTGCCTACTACTACGTGCAGCCGGCGGCGGCGACCGGGAGTAGCTAGGAGGGTCGAGGCGGGAGGCTGCTCCTCTTCGTCTGTATCCCGGTTTGTGCTAGCCATCTTATAGCAACTTGTTTTAACTTATATGCGTACTCGAGATATTGTTGCTTCCGTGACTTCGTCTATGATCGAGCACTTGTATTCGAGCCCTCGAGGCCTGGCTTGTATTATGATGCTTGTATGACTTATTTTATTTGTAGAGTTGTGTTGTGATATCTTCCGTGAGTCCCTAATCTTGATCGTACACATTTGCGTGCATGATTAGTGTCTGATTAAATCGAGGCGTCTGAAGTTAGTATCGAGCCGATTGCTGTAGGAATCCCCTTCCGCACTCCTTGGCGAAGTCGAGTCTAGACATTGCAAAACTTTTACTAACTTGGCTGTGTGCTTATACGGGCCCGCGTCGCCATCAGGGTGGTACTAGGATCTTTACTCCTCGACCTTTACTGCGGGACTAGAACTCTCTTCAACTCGGGTTAAGCGATTTTACTAACTAACACTAGGATCCGTGACCACATTCACCCCAAAGTTGGATATAGCCTTAGTTGTTCTT
>JAHIAM010004823.1:0-23926 GCA_021605205.1 Aegilops longissima
AGGAGGATCCTTTCACGTAAGAAGCCCGCAGCAAAAGAGTGCCAATGATCCGATCGAAGTTGAGGTCCCGGCCGTGGTCGACCTGATTATGGAAGTTGTGGTCATCACTCCCGATTTGACAAATGCCGTACATCGCATATATTCTAAGGAAAGAGCTCCCGAGAGAATGAAGAAGAGGCTCGATAGATCGTCCGTCGATCCAAGGCCTTTAAAGTGATCAAGGGACAATTGTACGAGAAAGCGATTGAGTCGGCCGAAGTGTATCACGCCGTAAGAAGGTCGATAATTTTGAGGATATCCACTGGGACCTGTGGCCATCATGCGCCCTCTCGCACCATTGTGGCTAAAGCATACCAAGCGGGAATTTATCGGCGAAAGCAAATGAAATGGCAAAATAAATAGTCGACAAGTGTGAAGGATGTCGGTTCTATTCCAACATGTCGCACAAGCCAGCCTCAGCCTTGAAGACCATTCCACTCGCTTGGCCCTTCGCTGTTTGGGGATTGGACATGATTGGACCGTTGAGAACTCGCGTAGCGGTTTCACCCATTTGCTAGTAGCAATGACAAGTTCACCAAGTGGATCGGCCAAGCCCATCAAGAACCTCGATGCATGCATCGCTATCGGTTTCATCGGAGAGTTGATATTCAGATATGGAGTTCCGCATAGCATCATCACCGACAATGGGTCAAACTTCGATAATGACAAGTTCAAAGCCTTCGCGCCTCAAGGCACGCTGGTCGACTATGCTTGATGGCTCATCCTCATCGAATGGACAAGCGTAACGCAAACGGCCTCATTCTCAAAGGGCTAAAACCTCGGCCGATCGTGATCTCAAACACGCAGCGGGAGCTTGGGTCGACGAACTTCCATCGTTCTCCGGGATTGAGGACCACTCCTAATCGGTCGATCGGGAGAACTCCATTCTTCCCCGGTCTATGGAGCTGAAGCAGTTCTACCGAGTGACACCGCTTCACAATCGCCTCGAGTCGAGCTATACTCGAAGAAGAAGCGGAACAAGACCGGCAAGATGCAGTCGACCTCTTGGAAGAGGAGAGAGAGATGGCCTTGATCCGCTCGACTATCTATCAGCAAGACTTTTGTCGATTCCTTGCCAGAAATGTGAAGAGTCGAGCCTTCCAAGAGGGAGATTTGGTCCTCCGAGTGGATCAACAGAAACCACACAAGCTTGCTCCCACTTGGGAAGGTCCCTTTATCGTCACGAGAGTCCTCCACAACGGAGCATATCATCTCTACAACGTTGATCGCCAGATCGACGAGCCTCGAGCTTGGAACGCGGAGCTGCTCCACCCCTTTTACACTTAAAAACTCACTCGGTTGAGATGTAATAAAAGTGCTTTTGAAGTTTGTTTATCCAAGACAAGAATGTTATAATTTTCCCAAAGGATTGTTATTGCTTTTTGTTGAAATTCCCCCAGTGGGTGGCTTAGTCGCGAATCCGATTCGCCTAAGCTTGTAAAAATCCTTTCCGAAAGTAGCAGTCTCTCACTCGGGGGGCTTAGCTGCGAATCCGCTTCTCCTAAGTATTCAAAATCCCACCGAGTGGCGAGCCAGCCTCCCACTCGGAGGCTTAGCTGCAGTCCAAGTACTCGCCTAAGTATACAAAAATCCTACCGAGTGGCGAACCAGCCTCCCACCGGAGGCTTAGCTGCAGTCAAGTACTCGCCTAAGTATACAAAATCCACCGAGTGGCGAGCCAGCCTCCCACTCAAGGCTTAGCTGCAGTCCAAGCACTCGCCTAAGTATACAAAATCCCACCGAGGTGGCGAGCCAGCCTCCCACTCTGAGGCTTAGCTGCAATCGAAGTACTCGCCTAAGTATTCAAATCCTACCGAGTGGTGAGCCAGCCTCCCACCTGGGACTTATAACAGCCCAAGGATTCGCTTTAAAACATCCAAAGTGATAAAAATCCCACCGAGTGGAGAGCAAACCTCCCACTGGGGCTTAGCTGCAGCCCGGTGCTCGCCTAAGTAATAGAATCCCACCGAGTGGAGAGCAAACCTCCCACTGGGGCTTAGCTGCAGGCAGATTGCTTGCCTAAGTGATAAAAATCCCACCGAGTGGAGAGAAACCTCCCACTGGGGCTTAGCTGCAGCCCAATGCTCGCCTAAGTAATAAAAATCCTACCGAGTGGAGAGCAAACCTCCCACTCGGGGGCTTAGCTGCAGCCCAGTCCTCGCCTAAGTAATAAAAATCCTACCGAGTGGGGAGCAAACCTCCCACTCGGGGGCTTAGCTGTAGCCCAGTGCTCGCCTAAGTAATAAAAATCCTACCGAGTGGAGAGCAAACCTCCCACTCGGGGGCTTAGCTGCAGCCCAGTGCTCGCCTAAGTAAGGAATTCATCCCAATCCTTAAGGACGACGAGGTCTTGGTCGATCGCTACCTCCTCCTTCGGAGCTTCGCCACGAGTACAACGTGCGATCCATCCCAATCCACAAGGACGACGAGGTGCAGGTCGACTGCAACCTCCTCCTTCGGAGCTTCGCCACAAGTACAACATGCGGTCCATCCCAATCCACAAGGATGACGAGGTGCAGGTCGACTGCAACCTCCTCCTTCGGAGCCTCGCCACAAGCACAACGTGCGGTTCGTCCCGATCCGTAAGGACGACAAGGTCAGTCGTAGTCTGTGTTCCACCTCTACCTGCAGGATAGATGAAGCACAAGTCGATTGGAATTTCAACGGAATATCTTCCGAATGAGGAATAAAGTTCTCTCAAGGCAAGCAAAGCATGTTAAAGGAAAATCAAGTTCGGATAAATGTCCTACGGATCCAAAGGCGCCAGCGTTAAGCTCATTAAAGTTTATCGATTACATGAAACCACTAGGCATTCCGAGGCAAATTTAAAGTGGGACTTAGAAGTTTTTACTCCTCCGCGGAGGACTGGAAGGTGCAACAAACTGGTCGAGGTCGATTCCACAAGAATACGGGTAGCAGCAGCGATGAAAGTCTCCATGAAAGATCTGAAGTCGTGCTTCTGGTATTGGCAACCTTGAGAGACACCAGCTTGTCCTCTTGCGCTTCTTTGCAAGTGGACACGAACCGAGATAGAGCAACATCAGCACCACACCGGCAGATGACTTTTTCCATTCTTGCACTCGACTTGGAATCTCATTCAGTCGAGTCATCAGGGATTCAAGATCATTCGAGAGTGCTGTTACGCCGAGAGTCGAGTCGATCCACGACATCGCAACTTTCGATCAAGTAAGATAATCCACCACGCTAGCAACACGAGACTCCAGTCGGAGCACATTCATAGCAGCTTCGTCCTTCACAGGAGAGTTGATGGGGTCCAAGCTGGTTTCCACTCGACTGGTTTCTTCTTCAAAGTTTTGGCAGAATTCTGAAAACACAACTCAGACTCAAAATAAAGATCATGTGATGAGCCGGTGAGAGCAAGACAGTCGGATAAAATAGATTACCTTCAAGCATGAGAAACAGCTTCTTGGCGAACCCTCCAAGATAAATCTCCAGGTCGTTTCGCTTCCCCGCCAGTTGGCCAACCTTGTCAGACAGAACATTCTTGTCGTTCTTCAGTCGACTGACTTCCTTGTTAGCAGCACACAAGAGAGGCTTTCACTTGGCATTTTCATCTTCGAAGTTTGTCGACCGAGGCAAGCTTCTCTTCAATGAGTTTTGTTTTCTCCAAAGCCATATACGTGCCTCTCGCAAGGTCAAGGTCCTTCTTCTTCAAAGTCTCTTCCAGTTTATCTACAAAGCAACAATGAGAACAGAGTTGAGAATGAGCAGAAAAACAGAGGCATCGTCAAAAATTCTCACCAGCCATACCTTTTGCTTCATCCTTTGCCTTACGCAAATTTTCCGAGCAAGCTTCAAATCGAGGTTGAGCTGAATCTGCTTTTCTCTAACTCAAGATAGCGAGCCACAAGCTCGCAAGATTTCTACAAAGAGTCAACCAACGAAAGACATCAAAGGCAGATCACTTCCGAGTGACTAAGGAAAAATAGTAGCATTTCTAAGACTACGGTCGAATAAAACATTCGACAAAGAGTCTCGATTACACTCCAGCGGGTGCACTCGGCGATGCCCCCACTGGTTTACCAATTTGGTTCGATCAACGACCAAAAGAGGCAAAAGGTTATGATTCTAAAAACATGGCTAATTGTTAGCGGTCGGCGCGATAAAAAAACAGTTCTTTAGACTATAGTCGATCGCGACTTGATCGACCATAGTCTCGGGACTACACTCCGGTGGGTGCACTTAGCGTGCCCCACGGTTTCTGATTCCATTCGACTTGGTCCGTCTGTGTCGAGTGAGGAAGATCACAGCATAAAGATTATAGCCGATCGCGCGCATCGACCATAGTCTCGGGACTACACCGGTGGGTGCACTCGGTGCCCCACAAAAGTTCAACGACACACACCCGGTGGGTGTATGATATGGAAATCTCGTAAGAAAGCAGTTTCAGATAGTATATCCTAACAAAGCAAGCGATCGACTTACTTGGACATTGCTCGAGAGCTGAACGGCATCATAGGCGCTGACTAGCCTCTCGAGCCGCTTTCACTGCTCCATCATGATCCTGCTCGGGCGATGGCCTCCTTAGCAGCACTTACTTGGTCTTCCGGGACGTGGTGGGTAGCAAAGAGAGATGGTGGATTAGCGGTCGATTTAAGTGGGTTGAGCACTTGTCGGTGATACAATGAAAGACAGAAGTCCGAGTGGGGTTGCCTCCCTCGAAATCAGCGTCTCGAGAATCGCCGCGACTTGAGCAGCCTTGCCCGACAAGCGCTTTCTTGTCCTTCCTCTTCCTTAATGGCGCTTCCTCGTCATCATCGGGAGATCAATGGCGTGGCGGAACTACAAGAAAGATTGATAAACATGGAAGTCCAATCGACTAAAAGCTCCGATCGACTAAAAGTGAAACCTCAAAGATCTTACCAAGGTTGGAGGTGACCGCATCCTCCATTTCTGATCTTCTTGCTTGGCTGAAGTCTCGGAGGTAGCGGTATTGTAGATTTCAAGAATCGGCTGATCGGTCATCAAGTCGACCAAAAGTTCACTCATGTTGAATAAGGAAATACAAGGTTACATTAGTTACCCGGAGATGGTGGGGATGACCATTCGCATCTTGGGTAGGGCCTTCACCGCTTTGACGACGCCGCTCGAGGTTGCTTGGCGGTTTCTCGGTCGGTAGCGGAGAAGTTGTCCTAGGTCGCCGTCGACCGACGGTGGGCACAACAGCTTTACAACGCCCGGCCGCCGGGTCGAAGCGTCAACTTGACCTTCCTCCGAGCGAGGAGGATCGGCGTCTTCCTCCTCTTCCACCTCCTCCTCTTCGTCATCGAGCCATCATCCTCCTCATCCTCCTCGCGTTGGACTCCCATTCCTCCGGGACTCTCACCTCCACTTCCTTCTTCTTCTTCGATTGTTTCCTGCGCCCGCTGGGCATCGAGTACATCTCGGTGGTGACCTAGAAGGCAACAAAACAAGGTGAAAGTCAATCGGCAATTGGCATCAAAAGCAGAATAAATGCAGCAGAATCACAATCGGAGATAAGCGGCTATACCTTGTCTAGTTGGTAACTCGTCGAGTGGTGGAATCCTCCTAGCTCGAGATTGTCCTTGTTTCTGTGATAGCAGTCATCCACTTCTCGGTGGCACCATCGACCTCCTCTGGATGGACCCGAGTGGTATCATCCGTGCGCAGTACATCCACATCGGATGTCCTCGGTATTGGAGTGGCTGAATCGCCGCCGGAGATAAACCTCCGGAGATCCATGCCGGTCACCCCATCGCTAATAAGCTGGACTACACGCCCATCAGTAGCTTTACTTGGGCCTTCTCCTCTGGTAACACCTTCAGGAAGATGGCTTGTTCACTCGACTCATGGAGAAAGGAGGGAGCCCAGTCGACCCTTGCAAGGTCGGCTGGTCTTGGCAATAAAACCAGGTCGATCGCCACCCTCTAACCAAAGTCGGCGAGTCATAGCTGGAAAAGCGCTCTTCCCCTCATCTGGACCCCGAGTCCCCACACATCTGGATTACTTGGGTCCTCTCGTCATTCGGGCTCGTTTTCTTCACCGTCCGAGAGCGACGGGTGAATATGTGCTTGAAGAGACCCCAATGCGTCGACAACCCAAGAAATTCTCAGAGCTAAACGAAAGCAGCAAGATACACAATGGAGTTTGGAGTGAAATGGTGGAGTTGCGCCCAAAAAGTTCGAAACCCCGGAAAAAGGATTTGGCGAGAGAGAAACCCCTATCTACGTGGGTGGCCGGAGGGCGCACTCACCCTCTTCAGCTCGGTTGCCACTCCGTGCCCGGAAGCCTCGCCGACCCATGGGGGATCAGTCCTTCGTTGGCCAGATCGGTGAGATCTTTCTCGGTGATGGTCGACCGGATCCAGTCTCCTTGGACCCAACCCTGCGGCAGCTTGGACCGCGAAGAGGAACCGCCCCGACTAGGCGCTCTCCCCTTGACCTTCGCCGCCGCCTTCTTCACCCGTTCCAGGGCGGTAGTCTTGTCCTTCACCATGGTCGCCGGCGAGAAAAGTACCGAGCTTCAGTCTTGGGACGAAGAGCGCGACGAGAAGGTTTGAGGCGGAGAGAAGGGAAGTCCGAGGTCGCTTTGTTCAAAATACCGACCAGCGCCTTATATGGGGCCGCTTAAGTGGTGACGGTAGGCCCAAGCAATCCCGTCGCAATCCCAGAATAAAGCGCCGCGCGCGATACGTGGCAAAAGGCAGCAAGATCGATCGTCATCGTCTTATCCCATCCAGTGTCGCGGTTTTCTCCGCTTCCGCGCTTCCCAAAATTCGTATCCCGCGAAATCCGCTAACATGAGAACAACTCGTCGGACAACAGATTTCCTCCGATCCGCCGCCGAAATCCTCGAGTTCTAAAGTTCACTCGACAAGCGTGGAGAATGGATCAAGGCAAGCTGAAAGAGAAGTTGATGCCATCACTAAAAGGTCGTTGATCCACGATGAGATGCACTCACAACACGAAGAACAGGTCGGAAAGATTATCAACTCCTTCCTCACTCAAACCTCGATCCATTCGGGGCTAATGATGAAGTCATGTACACAGGGTAGGGTCATAGACCTGCCCAAAGGTACCCTCCACAAGGAGACTCACAAGAGAAGCAACCTTCCAATCGACCGTGTAGGTATCCACTCGGCAGATTCAAAGACACTCGACTACGGAGATCCACTCGACCACCGAGGAGTCCAAGAGCCACTCTGTATCCAAGCGATGCAGTAGTTAAATAGTCTTTATGACCTTAATGACACTTTATGTAGGCGTTACCGAGAACGCCTAGCTTTAACGCACCTTAAACCCTCTACTACGTGGGCTGGCTAGGGTCTGGCGCACTCTATATAAGCCACCCCCTCCACGGTAGAAGGGTTCGCACTCAGTAACACATCTGTGCAGATAATCCAATCGACCGCCTCTGGGCTCCGAGACGTAGGGCTGTTACTTCCTCTGAGAAGGGCCTGAACTCGTAAATCCCTTGCGTATACAACTACTCCATAGCAAGGATCTTGCCTCTCCACACCTACCCCCCATTCTAGTGTCAGACTTAGAACCACGACACTACCCCCCTGGGCGCGCCCCTATCTCGTGGACGACTCGGAGACCCCCTGACGTGAGACCTACGCCAAAAATTCCTATAAATACAGAAACCTCTAGAACATAACCTAGATCGAGGAGTTCCTCCGCCACAAGCCTCTGTAGCCACAAAAAACCAATCGGGACCCTGTTCCGGCACCCTGACGGAGGGGGGATCCCTCACCGGTGGCCATCTTCATCATCCTAGCGCTCTCCATGACGAGGAGGGAGTAGTTCACCCTCGGGGCTAAGGGTATGTACCAGTAGCTATGTGTTTGATCTCTCTCTCTCGTGTTCTTGATATGGCACGATCTTCATGTATCGCGAGCTTTGCTATTATAGTTGGATCTTATGATGTTTCTCCCCCTCTACTCTCTTGTAATGGATTGAGTTTTCCCTTTGAAGTTATCTTATCGGATTGAGTCTTTAAGGATTTGAGAACACTTGATGTATGTCTTGCATGTGCTTATCTGTGGTGACAATGGGTTATTCACGTGATCTACTTGATGTATGTTTTGGTGATCAACTTGCGGGTTCAGTGACCTTGTGAACTTATGCATAGGGGTCGGCACACGTTTTCGTCTTGACTCTCCGGTAGAAACTTTGGGCCACTCTTTGAAGTTCTTTGTGTTGGTTGAATAGATGAATCTGAGATTGTGTGATGCATATCGTATAATCATACCCACGGATACTTGAGGTGACATTGGAGTATCTAGGTGACATTAGGGTTTTGGTTGATTTGTGTCTTAAGGTGTTATTCTAGTACGAACTCTAGGATAGATCGAACGGAAAGAATAGGTTTGTGTTATTTTACTACGGACTCTTGAATAGATTGATCAGAAAGGATAACTTCGAGGTGGTTTCGTACCCTACAATAATATCTTCGTTTGTTCTCCACTATTAGTGACTTTGAAGTGACTCTTTGTTGCATGTTGAGGGATTGTTATATGATCTAATTATGTTATCATTGTTGAGAGAACTTGCACTAGTGAAAGTATGAACCCTGCCTTGTTTCCTAGCATTGCAATACCGTCCGTGCTCACTTTTATCATTAGTTACCTTGTTGTTTTTATATTTTTAGATTACAGAAACTTATATCTACCATCCATATTGCACTTGTATCACCATCTCTTCGCCGAACTAGTGCGCCTATACAATTTACCATTGTATTGGGTGTGTTGGAGACACAAGAGACTCTTTGTTATTTGGTTGCAGGGATGTTTGAGAGAGACCATCTCCATCCTACGCCTCCCACGGATTGATAAACCTTAGGTCATCCACTTGAGGGAAATTTGCTACTGTCATACAAACCTCTGCACTTGGAGGCCCAACAACGTCTACAAGAAGAAGGTTGTGTAGTAGACATCAATATGTTTCTCATTTATGGAGGTGACAAAGAGCTCGTCGCAAATGGTTATGTCGATGCAAGCTTTGACACTGATCCGGATGACTCTAAGTCACAAACCGGATATGTATTTATATTGAATGGTGGAGCTGTCAGTTGGTGATGTTCTAAACTGAGCGTTGTGGCGGGATCTACGTGTGAAGTGGAATACATAGCTGCTTCGGAAGCAGCAAATGAAGGAGTCTGGATGAAGGAGTTCATATCCGATCTAGGTGTCATACCTAGTGCATCGGGTCCAATGAAAATCTTTTGTGACAATACTGGTGCAATTGCCTTGGCGAAGGAATCCAGATTTCACAAGAGAACCAAGCACATCAAGAGACGCTTCAATTCCATCCGTCATCAAGTGTTGGAAGGGGACATAGAGATTTGCAAGATACAAACGGATCTGAATGTTGCAGACCCGTTGACTAAGCCTCTCTCACGAGCAAAACATGATCAGCACCAAGACTCCATGGGTGTTAGAATCATTACTATGTAATCTAGATTATTGACTCTAGTGCAAGTGGGAGACCAAAGCAAATATGCACTAGAGGCAATAATAAAGTTGTTATTTATATTTCCTTATATCATGATAAATGTTTATTATTCATGCTAGAATTGCATTAACCGTAAACTTAGTACATGTGTGAATACATAGACAAACAGAGTGTCACTAGTATACCTCTACCTGACTAGCTCGTTAATCAAAGATGGTTAAGTTTCCTAGCCATAGACATGAGTTGTCATTTGATGAACGGGATCACATCATTAGAGAATGATGTGATTGACATGACCCATCCGTTAGCTTAGCATTGAGATCGTTTAGTTTATTGCTATTGCTTTCTTCATGACTTGTACATGTTCCTATGACTATGAAATTATGCAACTCTCGAATACCGGAGGAACACTTAGTGTGCTATCAAACATCACAACGTAACTGGGTGATTATAAAGATGCTCTAAAGGTGTCTCTGATGGTGTTTGTTGAGTTGGCATGGATCGAGATTAGGATTTGTCACTCCGATTGTCGGAGAGGTATCTCTGGGCCCTCTCGGTAATACACATCACTATAAGCCTTGCAAGCTATGTGACTAATGAGTTAGTTATGGGATGATGCATTACGAAACGAGTAAAGAGACTTGCCGGTAACGAGACTGAACTAGGTATAGTCATATCGACGATCGAATCTCGGGCAAGTAACATACCGATGACAAAGGGAACAACGTATGTTGTTATGCGGTTTGACCGATAAAGATCTTCATAGGATATGTAGGAACCAATATGAGCATCCAGGTTCCGCTATTGGTTATTGACTGAAGATGAGTCTCGGTCATGTCTACATAGTTCTCGAACCCGTAGGGTCCGCACGCACTAGTGCAGAACTGGGCAATAGCACCGGTTCGTAAGGCCCTTTAGTGCCGGTTACATAACCGCACTAAAGTGTGGTCACTAAAGCCCCCCTTTAGTACCGGTTCAAAGACGAACGGTGCTAAAAAGGCCAACCACGTGGCACGAGCCAGCTCGGGCGGAGCCCTTTAGTACCGGTTGGTAACACCAACCGTACTAAATGTTTGTGAGTTTTTGTTTTATTTTTATTTTTCAATTAAATTTGTGTTATCAATTTAATTCTTTTTCGCTTGCTGGTATTTTACAATACTACACATTGTACACGTTATGCATATATATATATATATATATATATATATATATATATATATATATATATATATATATATATATATATATATAAATAAATTTCTAATAGAACCAATCATGCATATATATATATATATATATCATCAATGTCTCACAAACCATCATATTAATTAATTCACACACACACATGTATAGCTATATACAATTTCTCCTACATATGCATGTTGCCTTGGAGCCAGTGGCATTAGCCTAATTGGTGCCTTGAAGCTCGATGGGGGCAGCGGTAATAGTATTCTCCTTGGATTTATGACCTGGTCGAGCAAAAATCCCGCTATTTCCTCTTGAAGTGCTTCTCGCGCTCCGTTTCTAGGAGCTTCTCCCACCTCTGTGAACTGTTAAGAAGGAGATCAATATGCATGTGTATTAGTTGTGTGACTAGATATCGATAATGGTGTAAAAATTGTGAATAGTGTTTTGACAAGCGTACCCATTCTGTCTTTGAGATCTGCTCCTTTGGACGCCATCATGCGAATGTTCTATAAACGCAGAATGCACACAGATCAGTCCCGCCGCTTGTGGCCTTTACGAGAATGGAATTTGATCAGATAATAATTAATCAAGCATGATAATTAAAGAGATGGCAGCTAGCTAGCTAGCTAGTACTATAATTACTTACCTTGGGTGAAACCATTTAAGCTTTTTTTCATTCTCCGGGTCACCCCGATGAACCTTGCCCAAGCCCCGCCTGCCGACAATGAAAATGAATAAAGGGTTATTAAATAGTTCATATCATGAAAATGACGAACTAAATAGGCCGAGATATATAGTTAATAATGATTGAAATTACCTGTTGACTATCCCAAACAAGATGTTATAGTCAGTTTTTCTTTGAGTAGTGAGTCCGAGATTTCAACTGTCCGGCGTCAACTTTAATGATACACAAGACCCAGTGATATCTGCATGCACACACGTTTGCATGCCTTAATTAAGCGGGCATATGTAAAGCAAAAACATGTAGCTAGCTAGTAGGCAAAACAGAGAATTTGTAGTACAAGACAGTGTGACTCACTTGAAGTTGTAAGGAAGTAGTATATCTTCATTGTATTTGAGGCGCTTCAAGAACTCTAGCATGTTGTCCTCTCGTCCTTTTGATAACGTGGATTTAGATTCCATGTGTATTCATTAACGGTGTTTGGGTCAATGAACCCGATGCCAAAGCGTCCACCTTTTCTCATTTCATATATCTTCATCCTGCATATAATACCACGTAAAAGAATATAGTGAGGATAATTACAGGTAATGATTGATCAAAAGGATCAAGACAGCTAGCTTGAGACTTAAATTACAGAAAGAAATCACTTACGGACAATAGCAATCGGCGATAGATTTGTCGAAAGCGTCTTGATTGTATAACTGAAACATTCGAATACTCAGCGGACAAAGCTTTCTCATGGAAGTAATGCTCCTCCTTGACATTCACCATGAAGGACACTCGATCGAAATCTTGGTAATGTTCATGTACCATTGATGCAATTCATACATTCTCGTTGGGAGGTTCTTGACCTTATGCGGATGGACCAAAGGTTGGCCCCGGACATATTTCCGCTTTATTTCATCCTCTCTAAGCACAGGCATGGGCTCGATCTCGAGGAGTTGTCCAACAGTGATTTTGAGAACTTCAGCCTGCATTATATGGTCCTCCGTTATTACCACATTGCCCACCTCGGGAGCGTAAACTGTTTGCCCACAATAATATTGGGCCGCAGTCTTTATCACGTGTTGTTGGCACAACAAGCGAGGGATCGATTCGCGCTACTGTTCTCCCAGCTAGGGAATGGTTTTCCGCATTTTTGACATCGCTTCTTGTTTGCTCGATCCGAGCTCGCCTCCTTACGTAGGCGTGCTCGATTTAACTTCCCGATGTGGCGCTCATAGTCTGTGTCAACAGGCTTGGGAGCTGGTGGTTGAGCCATACTGAATGAAGTGGTCAATCGTTTCCTTAGGCACTTTCTCCTTGGCGGCGGTGGCGGTTTGGTGCAAAATGGGCTTCCACCTCGGACTTCGATATGGCTGCGATTTCCTCCTCGGACCTGTCATAAGACCTCTGCGAAGAGGCGTGAGGCTTGGACCATATTTATATCGCTTGCCTCCTTTGTACTTCTGTACTACCTCGACTTCGTCGCACGCACCATAGCTGCGGGTGTCTCTTCTGCGATTCTGAGGCGGCGAGACGCCGGCCGACGGGCTGAGTTGGGCGAGGAGGAGTAGCGCTCAAGATGTGCGGACTTGGAGGAGGAGGGCTGAGGTTGTGCGGACTTGGAGGAGGAGTGGGCGTCTGACGCTGTGGCGGACTTGGAGGAGGAGGAGGTGGCGACACTTTGCGGACTTGGAGGAGGTGGCGACACTTTGCGGACTTGGAGGAGGAGTGGCTCGACACTTTGCCGGACTTGGTGGACTTGCAGGAGCGGGAGGCTGCTGACTCGGTGGCGGACTTGACGAGGAGTCGATGATGCGTGTCGGTGGCCTTGAAGATGATGCAATCCTTTTCCATAGGATGATACGATGGTTGGCGTCTCAGAAAGCGCTCGTCCTCACCTCTAGGAATGTCAAGCTCTAGCCCGAATATGGCTGCACCACCTCGTCAACCATGACACGAGCATAGCCCTCTAGAATCGGGATGCAATGGTAGGTTGCTTTGGGGTAGCTGGAAAAGCTTCTCCGTCCGCCACCTTCATGGATATGTTCTTCATTTTGACGTGTAGCTCGCAGCTAGTGTTCTCCGTGATGTCATCCACGGGTATCTACCCAACATTGCGTCGTCGGGCGGAACCCACGCTGCTTTCTCGCATGGATGGGGCGGTGCTATCCAATGCTGGATCATCCGCTAGCTGCTGCATTCTGCCGAGACCCCTTTGCTGGCTAAGTGAGTCGATCTGCTCTCGCTGCCGCTGGAATTTGACCGCCAATTCCGCTTGACTTGCTTCTAGGCCTTGAAGGCGTTCATAGTCCCGCTTCCTCTGCTCCTCCTCCATCTTCCTCTTCTTCTCCTCCATAATCTTCTTTCTCGCACGGGTTACGTAGTCGTTGTTCGATCTGAAAACCCTCATACCACGGAATAGCGCCCTTGCCTCGTGTTCTTCCCGGTGTTCAGGATTTCCCGAGGCACGCGTAAGCTCGTCGTTTCTCTGTTGGGCTGGAACACCCCGATCGTGCCTCTTCTATTGCAACAAGTATCGCATCGTCGGCTCCTTCAGACTTGCCCTCGTCGAAACATTGCACTGTCTTGGATCCAACGCCCCCATGCGCATAGAACCAAGTCCGACCACTGGGGCCAGCTCTTAGTAACCGGAGTGGCACCTGCATCCTCCATCTCTTTCTCGGACTTATCCCACTTAGGCATTGCCACCGATAGCCACCGGCCCCAGGATATGGAACTTATCCTTTTTTGGCATTCTTCTTGTTTATTCTCGACCGTTCCTTAGCTAATTCGAAAACTTGAATTTCATGAAATCGTCCCAATGAGCACGTTGGTTCTCTAGTGTTCCCTCGAATCGGAGTCTTCCTTCCTCCTTGACGTACTTGTCCCATTCACGATTCTTGTGGTTCTTGAATGCAACCGCCATCTTCCTAAGAGCAGCGTCCTTGACTTTCTGCACATCTCGCTTACGTGAAATGATCTGGTAGGGTGAAATGTTCCATGAGAGTATCCCAAAGCAGATCTTTTGATTCTTGTCGACAAAAGTAACATCCGGGCGTGGAGCAGCGTCCTCTTTGCCTTTTGTCCTTTGTCTTTTGTTGGCTCTCTCCATTCTTGAAGGAGATCGGAGTTGGTCCTTCACAAGAACTCCGTGACCGATGAATGAACTTGTCCGCAATCTTCTTAGGCGCTAATGGTTCGCCATTAGGTCCGATCGCCTCGATATTGTACTTTCGCCCTCCTTCAACTTTTTGTTCGGGCCTCGTTTAGTCCTTTTGCACGAAGATTTGCTCGACCGGATGGCTGAAAGAACAAAGATCGATTCGTTAATATATCTTCAAGTCATTTAAAACATGTGATGATCACGAAACCTGCTTATATAAATATATATACCTCGCCGGTCTTTGTTGTTTCAGGATCAACATGTTCTTCGTCATCGTCATAATCGTAGTTCATGACTTCATCAATTCGATCGTCGCGATCGAATATCATATCACCCTCTCCGTGTTGTTTAGAAATTGAACCGTCATAATCTTCTTCATTCGATTATCATCGGCCCGCGTATCATATCGAACATGGTCTGTTCTCCCTCTCTCGTCGATATTATGCGCCATAGCTTTTATTTAACTAATTCAAAAGAAATATAAAACAATTTAGTATTCAAATTACATCGTCTCGAATAATAGATATAATCTCGAATACTTTGTCTAGAATAATAGATACAATCTCGAATACATCGTCTCGAATAATATATAATATTGAATAGTACATCACTGGCTAGCTAATTAAAGATCGAATACTACGAAGAATCTAGGACACTCGCGGTTCTGCGTCATGGGCGGTGGACACCCAAAGAAGGAACCCTCACGGGATCATAGCTGATGTGAGATCCTCGAAGATCTTGCCGGTATTGGAGAACTGCCGCCCTCTAACGCAACCATGTAGCGATGGGCGTGCTCGTCCTCCTCCACGACAATGACGTACCTCCTCCGGCGAGGCCGGGTCCTCTCCACCGAGATCGCCTGTGAACGCCACCAAAGCGAGATCGAGGGTCGACGACGGGACCGGGGCGGGTTCCTCATCAAGCGGCGCCCCTCGAGCAGTACCTCCCGGTGCCAGCCCGGTGAGCCAGTCCGGACATGGGCGGTTGGACATCGTCATGACGGGTCGACGAGCGAGGATGCGGGCGGGCATCGTCGATAACAAATACTAGCTATATGCCCAAAAAAATAATATTTTTTAATGATTGGATTTTGATAACTAAAATTTATAACATTTCTACTATTTCAAAAATCTATATACTATTTCATACTAATTAAGCATCTAACACTAAAAACATAAAAACAATTTCTATACATCCATTAAAAACAGAAAAACAACATTATATAAAAAATTCCATACTAATTAAACACTAATTATATCCATCTAACATGCATTCATACATATATACTAGTGAAAAACAATAATCTAAAAATCTAAACTAATTAAACATACAAAATCTAAACTAATTAAATATATACGTGTATGTGTGTGTGTTCATCATGCTTGTGTGTGTGTATGGGCTCGGGGAGGGCGGCGCCATGGTGGCCAAGGAGGCGAGAGGGGTTAGAGGGGAGAGCTCACGGGCCAGGCGGCGGCGAGGCGAGGCGGCGGCAGGCGGCGTGCAGCGGACAAGGCGACGAGACGGGACGGCGCGCGGGACGGGGGGCGGGCAGGCGGCGGAGGCGAGGCGGGCGGCGGGGGCGGAGGCGGCGGCGGGGCGAAGGCGGCGATGGGGACGGCGGCGGAGCGATCGAGGGCAGCGGCGGCATGCGGAGAGCGATCGAGGGCGGCGGCGGCGACGGAGACGAAACAGAGGAACAAACAAAGAGGAAACTGAAATTTTCGTAGTTGTTGTATATATAGAAGGCACCTTTAGTACGGTTGGAGCCACCAACGGTACTAAAACATATTTTAACTAGGGAAGCGGCGGTTAGCGACCCCTTTAGTACCGGTGGTGGCACAAACCGGTACTAAAGCCCCCTTTAGTACCGGTTTGTGCCACGACCCGGTACTAAAGAAATCTTATTGAAGCAGGTGCGGTGCGGCAAGTTTAGTCCCACCTCGCTAGCCGAGGCCACTGATGGTTTATAAACCCCGTGTGGTCGCTCTCTCGAGCTCCTCTCCAAATCAGGCCCTCTTGGGCCTACGTGTTCTTTTGCCTGTTGGCCCACTTGGCCTTTGCAGGGCTGCATCCCGCCCAACATAGGTTGGGTTTCTAGTCGATGCAGGCCGCTACTGGCCTAGTAGGCGGGCTTTTTTTGCTTTATTTATTTTTGTGTTTTTTTTTGTGTATTTAGAGTTTCTTTGTGAATATTTTTGCTTTAGGTACAAAAAATTACAAACATTCTGTTAGTGCCCGTAGTTTTCAAATTTGAATAGTTTAAATTTTGAATTATTTGAAATTAGTGTGAATCACTAGTTTGTGAATAATTTAACTTTAAAAATCAGTAAAGGCATGAAAGAATTTGTTTGCACATAAAATTTCTTCGCGTTTCAAATGCCAAAACACATAACTACCCTAACTATTACAGAGATTCCCCTCTGGGTGTGAAACACAGAAGAAAGTGATGATAGTGAAGCCGATCACATCCCAGATCTTTGGGTGTGAAACTTTTTCTTCGCGTGTGTCCCTTTGCACCGTAACCATGGAAAATCTTCATCATTTAACGGGATGCTCGGGTCAATATTCACTGTGAATGGAGAAATTTCATCAAACTTTTCATAATCTTTGACTTGTCTGTCTTGTCATCCACTCCCACGATGTTTCTCTTCCCGAGAAAGAACTATGTGCGCTTTGGCTCATCGTACGATGCATTCGCTTCCTTATCTTTTCTTTTCTTGGCTTGGTAGACATGTCCTTCACATAGAAAACCTGTGCCACATCATTGGCTAGGACGAATGGTTAAATCGCATACGCAAGATTGTTGAGATCCATTGTTGTCATTCCGCTCGCGGGTCTTCCGTTACCCGCCTCGTGTCATATTGACCCATTTGCACGAAACAAAGGGACCTTTAAACCACGTCGATAGTCAAGTTCCCATATGTCCTGTATATAACCATAATATGTTTCCTTTCCGTCTTGGTTTCGCATCAAAGCGGACACCACTGTTTTGGTTGGTGCTCTTCTTATCTTGGGCGATCGTGTAAAATGTATTACCATTTATCTCGTACCCTTTGAAAGTCATTATATTCGAAGATGGTAGCTGGGACAGCAAGTACAGGTCATCTTCAATAGAGGTGTCATGCATGGTGCGTTATACGCAACCAGGTGGCGAAACTCTGGTTTGTTCACGTGTAATCCGGTCATCGAGACCGCTCCGGGTGTTTGGAGCGTAGCAAATTCTTGTGTTCATCCATATACGGAGCCACCAAGGCGGAATTCTGTAGAACTGTAGTGTGCTTGGTGAGAGAATGTCCGTCCATACATATTATTTGTTCCCCTCCTAGCGTGCCTTTTCCATCGATGCGCCCTTATGCCGTGATTCAGAACACCAATCGGCTTAAGGTCAGAATAAAGTCAATACAAAACTCAATGACCTCCTCATTTTGATGGCCCTTGGAGATGCTTCCTTACGGCCTAGCACGGTTATGAACATATTTCTTTAAGACTCCCATGAACCTCTCAAAGGGAACATATTGTGTAGAAATACAGGACCCAAAACGTTAATCTCTTCAAGATAGGTGAACTAGGGCGTGCGTCATGATGTTGAAGAAGGATGGTGGGAACACCAACTCGAAATCGACAAGACATTGCACCAAATCATTCTCAGAACCTTGGTATGATTTCGGGCGATTACCTTACGAGAGATTGCATTGAGAAATGCACATAGCTTCACAATGGCTAATCGAGCGTTTTCCTAGAAGCCCCTCAATGCAACCGGAAGCGGTTGCATCATAATCACGTGGCAGTCATGAGACTTTAGGTTACGGAACTTTTTCTCTGCCATGTTTATTATTCCTTTATATTCGACGAGAAGCCGATGGTACCTTAATATCGGCAGGCATTCAAAGAAGATTTCCTTCTCTTCTTTGGTAAGGCGTAGCTTGCATGACCTCGATATATGCCGTCTTCTCCGTGCATACGTTGCTGGTCCTCCGTGCCTCGGTGTATCTTTTGTCTTCCCATACGCCCAAGAAGCCAAGCAGGGTCACGCAAAGATTCTTAATCACGTGCATCACGTCGATTGCGGAGCGGACCTCTAGGTCTTTCAATATGGCAGGTCCCAAAATATAGATTTCTTCTTCCACATGGGTGCGCGTCCGTCGGCGTCCTTTGGAACAGGTTGTCCGCCAGACCTTTCCAAATATCACCTTCAAATCCTTGACCATATCATGTACATCAGCACCGATGCGGTGGCGAGGCTTCGTCCCGTGATCCGCCTCACCTTTGAAATGCTTGCCTTTCTTTCTTACGGGATGCCTACTCGGAAGAAATCGACGATGTCCTGTACACATTCTTCATACAACTATTCAAATATATCTTGTCGGTATCATCCAAACAGTGCGTGCATCCGCGGTATCCCTTGTTTATGCGTCACGAAGGTTCTTGAGAGCAGGCCAATCATTGATGGTCACGAACAACAACGCCTTTAGGTCAAATTCTTCCCCATGTGCTCATCCCACGCACGCACACCTGTTCCATTCCACAGTTGTAAGAGTTCTTCAACTAATGGCCTTAGGTACACATCAATGTCGTTGCCGGGTTGCTTAGGGCCTTGGATGAGCACGGCATCATAATGAACTTCCGCTTCATGCACAACCAAGGAGGAAGGTTATACAAACATAGAGTCACAGGCCAGGTGCTATGGTTGCTGCTCTGCTCCCCAAAAGGATTAATGCCATCTGCGCTTAGACCAAACCATACGCTCCTTGCGTCATCTGCAAACTCCTTCCGTACTTTCTTTCAATTTTTCTCCACTGCGACCCGTCATTTGGTACTCTCAACTTTCCGTCTTTCTTACGGTCTTCTCTGTGCCATCGCATCGCCTTGGCATGCTCTTTGTTTTGGAACAAACGTTTCAACCGTGGTATTATAGGAGAATACCACATCACCTTGGCAGGAATCTTCTTCCTGGGCGCCCCTCGACATCACCATGCTCATCGCGGCTGATCTTATAGCGCAATGCACCACATACCGGCAAGCGTTCAAATCCTCGTACTCACCGCGGTAGAGGATGCAATCATTAGGGCATGCATGTATCTTCGCACCTCTAACCCTAGAGGGCGACAGCCTTCTTTGCTTCGTCGTACTCTCGGGCAATTCGTTGTCCTTTGGAAGCATATCCTTTATCATTACCAAGAACTTTCCAAATCCCTTGTCGGATACACCATTCTCGCCTTCCATTGCAGCAATTCCAGTGTGGTGCCCAGCTTTTCTTGTCACCTCACGCAATTCGGGTACAACAATTTTTGTGATCCTCTAACATGCGCTGCAACTTCTTCTTCTCCAAATCACTTGCGCTAGTTTCTCTTTGCATCGGCAATGGCCCGACCTAGATCATCAACGGGCTCATCGATGCCTCTTCTTCAGCTTCTTCCGCATTGCCGCCCAGCTTCTTCCGCATTACGGCTCAGCTTCTTCCCCATTGTTGTATCATCGTATTCAGGGAACCCATGGCGGGATAGCGTCGTCGTCCTCTTCTTCTTCATTGTCTTCCATCATAACCCCTCTTTCTCCGTGCTTGGTCCAAACATTATAGTGGGGCATGAAACCGGACTCAAACAGTGGGCGTGAATGGTTCTTGGCGAGAGTAATTGCGACCATTCTTACAGCCAGCACATGGACAAGGCATAAAACCATCCGCCCGCTTGTTTGCCTCACCCATAGCGTAAAAGTATGCACGCCCTCAACGAACTCGGGAGAGCATCGGTCATCGTACATCCATTGCGGCTCATCTTCATTACACAACACCGAATAGACCAAATTAATACAAGTTCATACATAAAGTTCATACAACACTTAAATGCAACAAACAAATAACTCTCTAGCTAAAGCATTTAAATGCAACAACAAATGCGATCAAGATCGCAACTAAGGTAACAATTGATCCAACAAACATAATGATACCAAGCCTCACTATCGATGGCATATTTTCTAATCTTTCTAATCTTCAAGCGCATTTTCTCCATCTTGATCTTGTGATCATCGGCGACATCGGCAACATGCAACTCAATTCCATCTTCTCCCCTCAATTCTTTTCAATTTTTCTTTCAAGTACTCGTTTTCTCTTTCAACTAAATTTAACCTCTCGACAATAGGGTCGGTTGGAATTTCCGTTCACATACCTCCTAGATAAAAATATCTATGTCAACTTGATGGGCATAATTTGTCATAAACACGAAATGCAACAAATAGTTTTAAAAGAGAATATACCACATCCGAATCATAACAAGGACGAGGGCCGACGGGACGGATATCAAAACCATGGCACTATGTATAACAAACAACGTCTGGGTAAGATAATTATTATACGAGTAACTATATATCCAAATCACACAAACATCAATTTTTATATAAAATTTCATGAACAAGAGGCTCACCACAAGGTGGTGCCGGCTGACAGAGACGGTGCGAGGCGATCGGCGGTGGTTACGACGAGAGATTTAGAAGGCACTAAGTAAACCACACCTACATATGCAAACTAAGTGTTATTTTGACCTCAAATTGCATATAAATCAAATACTAGCACATATATATATTTCCTCCCAAATTACTAAACTCACAAATTAATAACTATATGAACCAATGCAAGAGCTAATCTAGCAATGAGAGATGAAAGGACAAAGTTGCTAACCTTTGTGATCACTTGAATGGATGGGGCTTTCAAATCTTGACAAATTTTGGGCAAAATGTGTGATGAGCTCGAGGGAGAAGAGGAAGAACAGAGAGAGAGGAGAGGGAAAGGGGAAGAACAGAGTGAGCTGGACGAAGGGTTTATATCAGGGAGGACCTATAGTACGGTTCGTGGCACGAACCGGTACTAAAAATCTTGAAGGGGCCCAGATCGACAACATCCTGCCACCACCCTCATTAGTACCGGTTCGTGGCACGAACCGGTGCTAAAGGTTAGCCACGAACCGGTACTAATGAGAAGCCCGGCTAGCCGTTGGAACCGGCACTAATGTATACATTTGTGCCGGCTCTACAAACCGGCACTAATGTGCTTCACGTTTGACCCTTTTTCTACTAGTGACGCTTAACGTTCGATGACGATATGTATTGTGAGTTATGTGATTTGATGTACTGAAGGTTGTTCGGAGTCCCGGATGTGATCACGGATATGACGAGGAGTCTCAAAATGGTCGAGACATGAAGATTGATATATTGGAAGGTTATGTTTGGACACCGGAAAGGTTTCGAATAGGTTTGGGCATTTTCCGGAGTACGCGGCGGTTACCGGAACCCCCCGGGGAGTTAATGGGCCTTCATGGGCCTTAGTGGAAGAGAGGAGGAGGCGGCCAGGTGGATGCGTGCCCCCCCCCCAAGTCCAATCCGAATTGGGGAGGGGCCGGCCCCCTTTCCTTCTCTCCCTCTTCCCCTTCCTTCCCCTCCTAGTTGGACTAGGAAAGGGGGGAACCTACTCCTAGTAGGAGTAGGATTCCTCCCCTTGGGGCGCGCCCCATGAGGCCAGCCGGCCCCCTCTTCCACTCCTTTCACTACAAAAAAAATACACTTCCGTGATGATACGTGTTTGTCACAGTAGGTCGCGTTTTCTGTCATGCATGTACATCCATGACAAATGTACGACAGAATCAAGATAGTCATACCTGTGTTGTCGTAGAAGTGTTCCATGACATTGCCAAAATTATCATCACGGAAGTGTCCACTTCCATGACGATAAATCGCGCGTCACAGAAGTGCTTTCGTCAAGGGTGACAGACACGTGGCATCCATCGTAACGGAACACCGTTAAGCTATCGGGTGGATTTTGGATCCGATAACCCGTTAACAGCCACAACCAATGCCGATTTTCCACGTGTAAAATTCTCATTGGCTGACGGATCCACGCGTCAGCTCCGCATTGGCACAGGTGTCACTCATCCAACGTCGAGATGGGCCTATGATATGTTGACACGTGGACCGGCCCAAAAGTGGCCCACAAAGTTTAAATGGGCCGGCCCAGCCGAAGGCCCATAAGATTTGGCGGACCATAATGGGTCGGCCCAGCTAAAGGCCCGTAAAATTTAGCGGACCATAATGGGCCGGCCCAGCTAAAGGCCCACACGATTTTGCAGACCATAATGGGCCGGCCCAGCTAAAGGCCCACAAGATTTTGTGGACCACAATGGGCCGACCCAGCTAAAGGCCCACAAGATTCTGCCGACCATAATGGGCGGCCCGACTAAAACCCAACATTCTCTGTCAAATCAGCCCCGTCAGCGGCCTTTCCTAAACTTGTCATCAACGCTGCCCATGGTCACTTACGGACCGTTAACGATCCGCTAAGTAATTGGGCGAATTACGGCCCTGTATTTTCGGCTGTTAAAGGTTCGACTTCATTTGGGCCCATTACGAGCCATCAAAACTTTCGGCCCATAAGCGACCGTGAAGGATTTGGGTCATATTCGCCATGTCGACATTCGGCTGTTAGAGGCCCACTATAGCTTTGGGCCACTTTCGCTGTTGTCATTTTCGGCTGTTAACGCGGGACGTAAACCATGGGCCATATGTGGCCTAACGTCATATCGGGCCCATTAACGGCCCATATAAAATGGCGATAATCTAGCCCGATCAAGTTCCTACTGTTAAAGGCCGTGTATTAGGTCGGTGCATTTCTGACCGTCCAATTTCGACTGTCAAAGATCCGCGATCGTAAATGGGCGACATTTGACTGCAAGTCGATGGGTTATTTGGCACAATCGGGGCCTAATCTCACTTCGGTCTATTAAAGGCCCATGTTTTTATGGGCTTGAGATATTTACACCGTAAGCGGCCTATTTTTCTTGAGGGCCCAAATTATGTTTAGGCTGTTAAAGGCCCACTATGGGCACAGCCTACCGAGAAAAAATATGAAAGCTTATCTGATTTAGGCCCAAATATTTTAGTGGGCTACATGCCAATTTCGGTCCGTGTCGTTTTAGCCCAATTGGAATGGGCCCGACAAATGTTGCCATGTTGGGCTCCTCTGAAGTTTTCGGCCGAATGCATTACTAAGATAAACCTACACTATACAAAAATAGCGTCGTAATTATCGCGGCTGAGCCAACATCATAAATGTTGTATCACAACAAAATAAATTCAACCATACAACAAAAGGCTGTTGGCATAAAGTTTACAGATCCTTCAGGATAAAAGCACCATCGGATGTATAGAAGCACAGATCATTTGACACGAGTGCTAATGTTTGAGTTGTAGAATCGATGGAGCGCCACGATCTCCACCTTTTTCCGCCATTGCTCTTGAACAACGAAGCGAATGTATGATAGTCGGTTTCAAAACCATTCATATCTTGACGACATTTCTCAACCACTATTCTTGTTTCGAAACAACGTCCATTAGGGATTGGACTTGTGTGCGAACGAGATATATCACTCATCTAGCAGGAAGATTTTT
>JAHIAM010004824.1:0-20000 GCA_021605205.1 Aegilops longissima
TAAAGTACCAGCTCGGCATTGGCTTAACAGCCTGCCCGCAGAGTCAATTGATGTGGAAGACCTCGAAGCCGATTCCTCGACAACTTCTGTGGCACGACAAAGCGACCACCAGACGCAGATGACCTCAGCCACATAATCCAAAGAGCTGCATTTAATCGGCCAGCAATTTCGACACGGTTCTTAACAAAGAAAATCAAATTGTCGATTGTCCGGACGCAGAGGCACTCGCTGCCTTCAAACATAACATCCGCGACGAGTGGCTGGCCCGCACCTAGGACAGAGAAGCCGAATCCATGGCAGCCCTCACATCACTCATGACCCGCTTCAGGCGGGAGAGGATAGCTGGCTAGCTCGCAGAACAACCTCAGGAAAACGCTGGCAGTCCGGATACCAAGGACCGCAATGGCAGGTTGCGCCGAACAAAAAGAAACGCCGCATTAACGGCGACGGCAATGAGGATACGGCAGTCAACGCCAATTCCGAGGCTCCAAGCCCGTCAACGGAAGAAGCCATTTAAAAGAACCACTCCGGCCCGCCCAATTTGGACGGATACCGACCGCCTGTCAAATACATGGAACTCCCGAAAAGCTAGCTAACCATACCAACAGAGATTGTTGGGTATTCACAGCAGGCAAATTAATTGCCAAAACAGTGACAAGGGGCTACACAGCGATAACGAGGAAGAGACCCGGCACGAACAACAGAGGACAAAAGGGATTCCCTCAAGTTCGGACGGTAAACATGATATACGCAACGATATTCCCAAGAGGGAGCGGAAGCGCACTAAGGGACGATATGCGATGGAGCCATTGCCCCAAAATTCAACCCATGGTCCTCTTGCCCGTCAATTTCGATCAAGAGACCATCCGACCAGATCCGCCATGGCGGATTCGCCGCATTGGTTTTAGACCCAATCGCTGATGGATTTCACCTCAAGAGAGTCCTCGATGGACGGCAGCAGAGCCTGAACCTGCTTTATCGTGATAAAGTGCGCAAGATGGGCATAGACCCTTCAAGGATTAAACCTACAAAGACAACCTTCAAAGGTGTCATACCAGGTGTCGAGGCCAATTGTATAGGCTCGCCACATCGAAGTGGTCTTCGGATCCCGGATAATTTCCGGGCGAGGAGTTAATCTTCGACATAGTCCTGCTCAAGACCGCTATCACGCCTCGCCGGATGAACCGCTCTCAAAATTCAACGCGTGCCGCATTATGCATACCTTAAGCTCAAGATGCCAGGCCCTCGTGGAGTCATCACGGTCAATGGAAACACGGAATGCTCCCATCGAACGGAGGAACATACAGCTCTCGCGCAAAAGTACGAGCAGCCTTTTAACAATTTCGAGTCCGCCGTTAAACGACCGGACACGACCAAACGCGCCGAGCAACATCAACCAAAAACACCTGGCATGTTCCGAGCATCGCCAGAGTAATGCGGCCTCAACCCCAGCCCTCGCAAAATTGTAAGACAAACTCTCCACGCATATAATTACGCCTTGGAGATACCATGGGCATAGGGGAAAGGCACAACCACAACAGACCAGAGTGCGGTTCGACCACACCAGGGCCCCAAGTGTGTCGCTTTTTTCTTTTATTTTTCTTTTATACAGAACTATGTCCGCGGCACCTGCCAACTCATGATGCAACAGCCAGGGAAGGACAAAGGCCACGATTTAACACTCGTGTGGTCTCCATCACGAGCATTATATTTGTTATATACAACATTCCGCTGCCTACCCTCGAGGGAGACGCCTTTAATTCGCCCAATCCTTTGCTTTCCGCACTATTTGTATCATTCCGCACTCATAATAAAATGCAGTACTTTTTGCCTATAATTGCATTACCTTATATATACATATATGTTCATTTATGACATGTTGGATCTGTACATTCTGGTACGCCAAATACACCAGGGCTTATGTTCTCCGTGATTATGGTGTGATAAAGTCCAGACACTTTCACAAGTGCGGCACCTCAACTTATAGCATTATATGAATCGGCTCAAACATGTCTTGGGTCAATAGTTGGTTTGCCCGCTCCCATGTTTGGCACCTTACGCCCGCTCTATCGGCTAAGGTAGCATGGAGAACCATCTGCGATTGCGCCGTTGAGCCGGGTTAACGCCTCCTGGAGAAAGCTAAAACTGAATGTCATGATAAGGCGAGAGACTGGTCGCTGTTCGAGAGGTCCTTTCGGTCCTTAAAGACCCACGCCGCTCGATCAAGTTCGGATTATGTCCGACGAAGGCGTGGATAGCGCCAATTCGTCCTCCGAATACTAGGGGCTTCACCAAATTTAAAATTATAGAATTCTATGGCTAAGTGAGAGTGTTCAAGCACTATAAGTCCGTTGCCTTGTTCGTTGTGTTGAGCGCCTCGATGGACCCAAAATGGGAACTAGAGCGCCATGTTTATCCCTAACACCCCAGACTGTGGCATGGGGGCTGAAGCCGATGACTTGCCATCTCTCGATTTAATAAACGGCCGCATGTAAGGTAATATTTTAAATTAACTAGCGTTGCTTAGCGATATGAACAAAGTTTTCAGCGCACAGTGATAACACATTGCTAATTTACTCAAAAATTACATCCCCGGGCACTCATCCACAATCTTGCGGGCACCCTTCAGACAGCCTTATAGTACATTTCGGGCGACGATGTTCCTTGCCCGCTGGTGGCGCGTCGCTGATTAGCTTCTCAGCATCCAGCCTGCCCCATGCACCTTTGCGCTGGCAAGGGCCCGACGAGCACCTTCAATACAAAGCGGAGCGCTTGATAACCTCCACCTGGGGCACGATCCACCAGCCGTCGTGACGAGGCCGGGTAGCTCCTGTGCATGGCCTCTCCAGCCACAGCCGGACTATAAGGCCCTTCATGGCCTGCTCGCCACCTTAGGAAGCTCGACCAGCTGCTTCACTGGTCGCTAGGGGCATCAGATGGCCGGCCTCAAAGATATCGAGACCGTAAGACCTTCTCCGCTGAGCTCCCTCCTCGGCTCGGTAGAATGCGGCGCATCGACACGCCATGCAGGCAGATCTGCAAACGCCTCGAGAGCTCCGATTGGGTATGTAACACGTAATTTACATTCACATGCTTGCTTTGCATGAAAAATGCCTTACCCGCCGCTATCTTCCTCATCAACTCAATCTCCTCAAGGGACTTATGGGCCTCGGCCTTGGCGGTTTTGCACTTTCGAGCCGAGGCAAGCTCGACTCTCGAGTCTTTGAGTCATGCCCAAGCTCTCATGCTTCTCCAAGAGAGCCTGGAGCTCTTGCTGAACCACCGCCACCGCGCCTCCTGCTTTTCTCGCTCGCCTGCCCGTGGCTGCATTATGCTCGCCACGGACACGGCCTCCTTCTCGTGGTCGCCACCTCGCTCGTGGGCCCCGCAGCACCCATGTTATCCTTGTTATTTTTGTTGCAACCTAAATCCTTTTCAGAAGGTACAAGTTCAAAGTGGTGTTACTCACCTTCTTTGTCCCGAGCTGCTTCTGGCGGCCGAGCTCTTGCTCGACCGCCGAGCCCTGCTTCACAACACCGACCTCCGCAACAAGGCGGCAGAGGTCAGCAGCGCAGCCTCGCAACCCATATTGACATAATTTTTAGCAACCCCACAGATATCTTTTTTAGATCCTCATCCGCTTTTCTTTCCAACACCGAACCGAGCATCGAGGGCTACTGTCTATGCGGTATTACATTGCATATTTTTAACTTCTTACCTCAAAGCCCGATAGAAGGCTATCGCGAAGCTTTGGTCAGCCCGCCTTGGCGAAGCTGCACTTTTCGGATCACCGCACTCATAATAGTGCGGTGTTCTTCCTCGATGGAAGCGCTGCAGCGCCCAACAAATTGCTCGGCGCCCGTTGATGGAAGCCGCGGCGCCACGGTCTTGCCCTTCGCTCGGGGGCCGGCCGACTCCGGAACCACCGCGGGTTCTCGATGTGGAGTCCGGTGCAAAGTCCGGAGGACGCCTTGTGGCGCCCGAGCCTCCCCTGATGGGTCCTTCTGAGATCCCACCTCGGCGCCCTCGGCGTCGCGAGGGGTGGAGGCGGTCGATGGAGTCTACATCCGACGGAGCCAACAACCCGCCGATGAAGTGGGGAGATCATCACCGCCGAACTACAGGCATGCGGCATTAGAATGAAACTATGTGACGCAGAAAAAGAAATTATAAATTATTTAGGAATCTGGATACTTACGATCTCGCCGGAGGCCTGGCCTTGAAGGCTATTCTTCCTCGCCAACGCTGATGTTGGCGGAGCTGTCCGGGAATAGTCCTTCCCTCTTGACCCTTCGCCTCCCCTGCTGGGGAGCTCTTCCTCTTCCTCTCTCTCCTCCGAGAGAGTCCTTCCTCCTCCTCATTTTTGGGAGGAGTCCGCCTGAGTCGCCGGACACCTGAAATGCGAGCTCTTTCGAGCACCCCTGCCTCCTTCTTGGTTTTCTTCTCCGCACCACGCGCGGTGCCGGAACCAGCAGCCTCGCTAGATGAGTGTCTACTGGATTTTCTGGCATAGGACCCGGAAGGTAATCTGCTCCGCCTTCCTCATCCAGTCCTGTCAAAGGAAAAGGGAAATTAAAACCCACATAGAGTCAAACTATGAAAACAAGTGTCCCGTGAAGGGGTAGAATCACTTACCTCGCCGGCCCGAGGCTGCGAATAAATCGCGATCTTCAACAAGGATGCGGGCTTTGGCGCCTTGAACAACACCTTCAAGCGCTTTCAGACATCGTGGTCAAGAGCTTACTCAGCGCCGGTGCTGTTCCGGATCGAACTCCCACAGATTGAATGCCCGCCTTGGCATGGGAGTATCCATGGACGAGCATGACTTGACCACGTTAACCAGCCCGAGCTTTTCACCAGCTTCTTGATACAGGCTTGAGTCCCGCCAGCTCCTCGAACTACCCCACAGCAAGCCCTTCTTTCCAGGAGGTGAGCTGCGTGGGGATACCAGATCTAAACTCGGGGCCGCCGCCCATTTAGGGTCATGCGGCTCGGTGATATAGAACCACCCCGATTGCCACCCCTTGACGGATTCCACGAAGGCCCTTCAACTAAAGGACATTGGGCATCTTGCCCAACATGGCGCCTCCACACTCCGCTTGAGTGCCCTTCACTACCTTCGCTTGATATTGAAGGTCTTGAGCCAAGTCAAGTGGGGCTGGATGCAGAGGAAGGCCTCACACACGATGATAAACACCGAGATGTTGAGGATGAAGTTCGCGCCAGATCATGGAAATCCAGGCCATAGTAGAACATGAGCCCCGGATAAAGGGATGTAGTGGAAAGCCCAGTCCGCGGAGGAAGTGGGGAAGAAAGACGACCCTCTCATGCGGCCTGGTGTGGGGATGAGCTGCTCGTCGGGTAGCCGGCGCCGATGTCGCCGAAAGGTATCCGCGCCGCCAAGAAGTTTGGCGACGTGCTCCTCCTTAACGGTGGAGGCCAACCATTTACCTCTCCCGCCCGGACATGGTCGGAGAAGGTTGAGACGAGATGCGCGAACTTGGGTGCTGGAGCTCGAAAAGCGCGGAGATGGATAAGCAAAGGAGGAAGAAGGCGAGGTGAGAAGGTGGATCCTTATCCTTATATGGGCGGGCTAAGTTCACGCACGCCCACCGCCTGATAAAACTCACTTATCTCCCAAGCGCCACCATCAATGGCGCGTTGGGTTACCCACGTCCGTATTGATGAGAATCCCGGATTAAGGGAAATACGATCTCGCTCGACAAGACGCGTTAAGGAAACCGCCGCTAAATGCGCCGAGGTGGTAAAGTAAAAACAATTCGAGTAATGGCTTGGTAGTGGTGTGACGACATGCCACGTAAAACGCCGCAGATTGAACTTGTGTATATATTATTCTCTACGTGGAATGTGGAATTTATTTTGCAGAGCGGACACTCGTCCTGGTGTTCACAATCTTCTATCATTTGGAGGAGGAACCCGCCTTGCAATGCCAAGCAATATACACGCCGGACTTATCGTCATTGAAGCCTAGTTCAGGGCTACCGAGGAGTCCTCGATTAGGGGAGTCCGGATAGCGGACTACCATCATCAGCCGAACTATCATTGGTCGGACTATCATCATCGACCGGACTCCAAGACTATGAAGATACAAGATTGAAGACTTCTCCCGTGTCCGGATGGGACTTTCCTTGGCGTGGAAGGCAAGCTTGGCGACACGGATATGTAGATCTCCTACCATTGTAACCGACACTATGTAACCCTAGCCCTCTCCGTGTCTATATAAACCGGATGGCTTTAGTCCGAGGACTACATCTCAACATCAACAACCCTTACAATCATACCATAGGCTAGCTTCTAGGGTTTAGCCTCGCTGATCTCGTGGTAGATCCACTCTTGTAAACATCCACAATATCAATATCAATCGAGAAGGACGAGGGTTGTACCTCCATCAAGAGGGCCCAACTGGGTAAAACATCGTGTCCCTTGTCTCCTGTTACCATCCGCTTAGACGCACAGTTCGGGACCCCTACCGAGATCCGCCGGTTTTGACACCGACAGCCATGGTCAAGACAAATGGTAAAGTCCCTTATATGACATTCGATAAGGCTAGTCGCGAGCACACTCAAAACTATTTGTGCTAAGTGACCAAAGATACTTAGCCGATTCATACATGTGATGTCATCACAACGAACGGTTATCGGAGACACGGGCAAGAGTCGTGGACGGAACTGGACGCGCACTATGGAAAACTAGGCAAAACAACGCACACGAACTTAAAAGGACCCGTGAACGGGTTATACGGGACACGGGAAAAAGTGGCCGACGCGGTCGTGGACGGAAGTGGATGAGCGCCATGGATAACTGGGAAAACCACGCCCGAGGCACACACACGCATACGACCTTACACGGACCCGTGAACGGGCTGTACGTGGACACGAAAAACGGCCGACGCCCATCGTGGACGGAACTGACGCGCGAATGGAAAACTGGGCAAACCACGCCCGAGGCACACACACGCACACGACTTACACGGACCCGTGAACGGGCTGTACGAGGACACGGAAAAACGCCGACGGCCGCCGTGGACGGAACGGACGCGCGCTATGGAAAACTGGGCAAAACCACGACGAGGCACACACACGCACACGGACCCATGAACGGGTTGTACGTGGACACGGGAAAAAGGCCGACGCCGCCGTGGACGGAACGGGACGCACGCCATGGAAAACTGGGCAAAACCACGATTAGGCACACATCGCATACGGACCGCTACACGGACCCGTGAACTGGCTGTACGTGGACACGGGAAAAACGGCGACGCCCGCCGTGGACGGAACTGGACGCGCCAAGGAAATCTGGGCAAAACCACGACGAGGCACACACACGCACACGGACCTTATACGGACCCGTGAACGGCTGTACGCGGACACGGGAAAAAACGACCGACGGCCGTCGCGGACGGAACGGGACGGGCGCCATGGAAAACTGGGCAAAAGCACGTACAAGGCACACACACGTACACGGACCCTTACACGGACCCGTGAACGGGCTGTACGTGGACACGGCAGAAAAACGGCCGACGCACGTCGTGGACGGAACGGGACGCGCGCCATGGAAAACTGGGCAAAACCACGTACGAGGCACACACATGTACACGGACCCTTACACGGACCCGTGAACGGGCTGTACGTGGACACGGGAAAAAAATGGCCGACGCCCGTCGTGGACGGAACGGGACGCGCGCCATGGAAAACTGGGCAAAACCACGTACGAGACACACACACGTACACGGGCCCGTGAACGGGCTGTACGTGGACACGGGAAAAAACTGGCCGACGCCCGTCGTGGACGGAACCGGACGCGCGCCATGGAAAACTGGGCAAAACCACGTACGAGGCACACGCACGCATATGGACACGTGAACGGGTACAGAGCTTCAGGAGGAAAACGCCCATACGCCATGGAAACTGGATCAAAACTAGCAAATGATGGTCAAGAAACGGTGCCATGGCAGCGAAAAGATGTCTCATGGTAGAAAAACGCTGCCACGGCAGCGTTTAAAACAGTGTACCCTCCATCACAAACTGAAGGGCAGGGGTCCCAAGGGGGCTAAACCCCCGGTATAGTAGGGAGGAGGGTTCTTCCGGTGGGCGACGGAACACGGGTGGTTTTTCTTAGGAAAACACCTGTTTTCTCGCACGCCCATCCTTTCCCAATGTTGCCCGATGTCCCATCGCTATGCCATCACGAAGGTGCTGGCCCGGTCCCGTACGCCTCGTGAGAAATCTCGACTTATAGCCGAACGTGGCTCGGGAAACAGAAAGTACCCGCTTCAGACACGATCCGACCGACGGTAAACAGTCGCAACTGTGCCTCGAATGTCGCTGCGGAAAACCGCTGCCCCTCGTGGGCAACGCCATCGCTGTCCCGTCCCCCAGACGCCTCAAGTGAAATTTGACCCAACAGCGAATGTGGCTTGGGAAACAGGAAAGTAGCCCTTCGCGCACGATAAGACCGTCGGACAACGCTAAACCGACGTCCCGATTAAGTTGCCTTCGGAAAATCGCTGCATCCGTAATTTTATTGCTATGGGTGTGACACACGCGTGATTTGGCCTTGCAGGACGCCGGTAAGTGATCCTCCCGTGTTTTCACGGGCGGAGGCTTGGTTGGTTTGACCGCTTGTTGGCTACTAAGCGCATGAGTAGCTTTGGATCCGGTTCCGCCGGTAGATCCCTGCTGTACTGCGGCCGATCATCGCGCCGTGTCCCGCCCCTCGTGTGGCTTCAATCGCTGGATTAAGAGTGCTTATGCCAGCACCGACCCACGGGAAGTGGTGCTTCGATAATTGTTGCCTCGCGCGGACGCCTTTGGGAGTGTTGCTGCGCAAATAGCGCTGCGGCGTTGCTCGTGGCGCTGGCATGTTACGTGCCGCTGCTATCAAGGCAACGCCGCTCGCTTTGGTCTTGGATGTTGCCGACGATAAAGGGTCGTGGCCCTTTGGTTGCCTCGACCACCCAAAGCTCTCCGAATTGAGAATAACCGAACAGGAGTTGCCTCTACCTCTCCACAGCTACGTGGTAGGATACGCGACTCTCGCGCTGATCCTCAAGGACGATGAGCTATGCCGCCAAGAGCGACAACCGCCCGGTTGTTGTCTCCGAAGTTTCCACGAAGTGGAAGCGGCGACGATGGTCGTGGCTGGTGTCACCAAGGACGGCTACTCAGATAGTCATATGCTTGTCTCAAAGATTAAGCCATGCATGTGCAAGTATGAACCAATTTGAACTGTGAAACCGCGAATGGCTCATTAAATCAGATATGGTTTGTTTGATGGCACGTGCTACTCAGATAACCATAGTAATTCTAGAGCTAATACGCAACAAACCCCGACTTCGAGGGGTGCATTTATTAGATAAAGGCTGACGCGGGCTCGCCGCTGATCCGATGATTCATGATAACTCGACGGATCGCACGGCCTTCGCTCCGTGACGCATCATTCAAATTTCTTCCCTATCAACTTCGATGGTAGGATAGGGCCTACCATGGTGGTGATGGGTGACAGAGAATTAGGGTTCGATTCCGAGAGGGAGCCCGAGAAACGGCTACCACATCCAAGGAAGGCAGCAAAGCGAAATTACCCAATCCCGACACGGGAGGTAGTGACAATAAATAACAATACCGGGCGATTAGTGTCCGTAATTGAATGAGTACAATCTAAATCCTTTAACGAGGATCCATTGAGGGCAAGTCTGTGCCAGCAGTCGCGGTAATGTCAGACCCCGATTCCAAGTCACATCGGTCTAGCCGGTAACACCAAATATCACTTTGCGGCCTCACGCACGGTATTCCTACCGGTGTCGCCTTACAATGGCCCGGGACCGCTTATGCCTTTTGGCTCACGATATGATAGTGTCGCTTGCATCCATATGACAGAGAACCCGGCCGACATGGCTAGTCATGAACCCAAGGCGGCACTAACCCATGGGGACAGCATACATGAATCACATCGAGCATGTCGGTCATCAACGATGAACTGGCTGTAGCACTGGGCTAACAGGACTCCAGAATCCGGGCTGTAGCAGGCTAGGCAGGACTCGGATGTCACCGCGTGACATTTCCCTCAAGGGATGTATATGGGAACGAAGTGAAACACATTCGCCAGTCAAGTGTCCAAAGCAGTAGTCTTTGGGCTAGCAGGACACCGTGAACCGGGCTGTAGCGGACTACTATCGCCAGAAGCACTAGACTACATTTCCCCATATGAGAGGCTGCCAAGGATAAACAACTAGATTGTCGGATCCCACACATACCAAGCATTTCAACCATACACACAATATGCTCAATATGTGTAAATACAACATGGCATCACAACATAACTCTACGACTCAAATATTTATTCATTAGGCTCCAAGGAGCGGATATTACAAACATGGGTCTCATGACCCCACATACAGAGCATACAAAACAAAGTACACGCGAAGATTAACATGTCCGAGTACAGCATCTACAAATGAAAAAGGGCTGAGAAGCCCGACTATCTACCAGATCCGCCGAGGGCACAAGATCGTAGCTGAGGTAACAAGCTAAACGTCAAGTCCACACGAACTACTAGCGAGACCGACGCCTCTCGCAAAAACATAAAATAGGAAAACGTGAGTACAAATGTACTCAAAGAAGACTTACATCAGATCTAACTACATATGCATCATTATCAAAAGGGGTGGTGGAGTTTGACCGCAGCAAGCCAGCTTTGACTAGGTGGCTATCCTGAACTACGAATCGCAAGTAACTCTTTTGAGGTGGCGCACACGAGTCCACATATTCACCATATCAATACACCACTATGGATCCGCCCCGCCTCCCCACGAGAACGCCATCCATAGCACTCACGCTATCTTGCGATTTTAGAGTATCCACTTTCACTTGTCTATGAACTATGCAAGGGGTCCAAGTTTCCATATCCGAGGAATCCGCTATTCAATAGATAATGATAACCCTGCAGGGTGTACTTCTTCACACACGCCTCGCAACTTATCGCCAGACACGCCATGTACCTCGCAACCTTCAAGCGTAAGCCGGGCGAGGGAGTCGGCCACGACCTGACTAACCACACAAGTCTCTAGTCCAGGTTTATCGCCTATTCGGTTCCATCCGCAAGAAGATCCGCCGGGTGTCGCCACGGCCCCAAACGATGTGAGCAGGGTTCCCAAGCCCACCAACCGGTGCCACTTGGTACACCGTACATCAGGTTTAGTCTGTCCCAAGCCCACCTGCACTGGTGCCACTTGGTAGACTACTAACACTACCTACAAACACCGTAAACTAGTTGCAACTCCCGGACAGAGATCAAGTTGATTATTGTTGAGAGGGTCGAGTTACCGAACCCAATGTGTGGTAGTAACTGTTCATGGATCACAAACACAGTAACTCAGTTCTCGAGGACGGCTGCAATGAGACAACCCACCATGTACTCCTACATGGCCTCTCACCGCTACCTTTACCAAATCGTGTTCACACACTTAGCTCACACACAAGAGGACATGTTCACCACTTTCCAATTCATTCCCGATGAATCAGACCTGACACAACTCTAAGCAATAGCAGCATGACAAACAAGCATGAATGAGTAGGCACATCAGGGCTCAAACAACTCCTACTCATGCTAGTGGGTTTCATCTAATTATTGTGGAATGACAGTCATGCAGAGGATAAAGGGGTTCAGCTATCGCAGCAAGTAACACATTAGTCGTTGTTGTCCTAATGCAGTAAAATAGAGCAGGAGCGAGAGAGTGGGATTGTATCGAAATGAACAAGGAGGTTTTGCTTGCCTGGCACTTTTGAAGATATTATAGTTCTTCATCAGTGTCATCGAACTCATCGTCGGAACCACGCCTATCGAGAGGGACAAACACCGCAAACAAGGGAGAACACAATCAATGCAATGCAACAATATGATGCATGAATGTGACATGGCAATATGCTATGGTTTGAGCTAATGCAACTAGCAGCAGGTTAATGAAGTTGGTTTGAACCCTAGGTTCAAATTCAAACTCCACATGTAGTTATTTAAATGCCATTTAATTGAATTGTACTAAAAGTAGTCATAAGTTGTTCTAACATGCATGGAAATGGTACAGATGGATAGATTGGATTTTTCTGATCATTTTTCATATATAAATTATTTGATTTGGAGTTACGTTGATTTTCTATGAATTTTAGAAGTTTATACTAATTTCTCGAATTTCCTGAATAAGAATAAATCCAAGAATGATTTATCGCGGCCACCGATGTCACAGGACGTCAAGAGGTCAACGGAGCCGGTCCAGGTCAAATCTGACCTGTGGGGCCCGTGTGTCAATGGCTCAGCTGGTTAGTCCCCTGCATGTGGGTCCGGTCAACTTCCACGTCGGCCTACCAACCCTGACGCGTGGGTCCGCTGGTTTTGTTAACTAAACTAACTTAAAAATAATAGCGGTTTAATTAGACAGCAGGGCCCACATCGGTGTCCAGGAGTGGGGTTAGTTAGCGTGTTTAGCTGCTAAAGACGTTGCCACGCCACCGCCGGAGTGTAATCACGGTGACGCCAACCGACGACGGAGGCACGCTGGGACGGCTGCTCGGCGCCCATTCGACGCGGAGGGGTTCTACAGGAGCTCGAGCTCATGCGCATCCAATGGAGCAAGCCGGAGGAGCTGGGGTTAGCTGTGGCGTCGGCAGCGGCGAGGGAGGCGGCGGCCGGAGTTCGGCCAACGGCGGGTTAGGCGATGCAGGGTGCTAGGGGAGGCGTTGGTGCGTGCTACGTGCTCCTGGTGAGGTGTGGAGCACGGTGGGGTGCCCGGCTTCGAGCCACTGTGGCTCTGGCCACGACGGCGACGAGGCACGGCGGCGGCGAGCTTCGGCCGTGGTGGAAGACGGAGCTAGGGGACGGGAACGGAGGGAGCGAGCAAAGAGGAGGCAGCAGGAGCTCACAGGATAACGGCGAGGTGGTCAGCGAGCCTGTGGTCGATTCGTGCTGCGAATCGAAGCGGCGGCGATCGCCGCCGTGGGCGGCGAAGATGGCGGTGATGGCGTGGCTTCAGGGCACCCGCGTCGCAGGCGCCGTGGTAGAGCTTCCGGATTCAAGGCGGAGCTCGTGGCCTAACTGGCTGGGCGTGGGGATGCTGGTGGTTCGGTGGTGCTCGCTGGCGGTCTCAAAAGGCCCGGGATGAGCGAGGGAGAGAGACAGAGGATGGAGAGGGGTACGGAGAGTGAGAGATAGGTCGGGGCTGCGTGGCGCCATCCAGAGCGCTCGGAAGGGGGGGCAGGCAGGAGGAGCTGGCCTCCTCGCCATGAAGGCAAGGGCACGCAGCTGCTCCTATGGCAGGAGGAAGACGACAGAGGCTCCTGTGGGCTGGGCCAGCTAATCGGGCCGGCACAGGTAGGTGGCCAGTAGTCATCTCTCTCTCTTTTATTTGTTTCACTTTTCTATTTTTCTGTAATCTTTAGGGCTTTTCTAAAATACCTAGACCCTTTCAAAATTCACTAAACTGCACATGTCCACTTTATAGAATATATCCAACATGGAACATTTCAGTTTAGGAATATTTGGACATTTAAAATATTTTATAGAATTTAAATGTCCAAATTCAAATACTTATGATTTAATTCAGTGACCTTAGGATGACCTAGAAATTGTGCACCATTTTGTCGAGGTTTAAGACCAATTCAAAAATGATGAACTTTTGTGAAGGGCATTTTGGGTTCATTGAATATGATTTTAGGTTGAACCTATTTGAATTTCATTTGGTGCTAGGGTTTGTCAATCCCCAATTCAGGTTTAAATGAAATTTAAATATGATGCAACAACCAAGCTAGTCCAAGTGCATAGCAAGGCTAGGACGTGATAACTCACCCCCACTAAACAAGAATCTCAACCGAGATTCAAGACGTGAGGTAAGAAGACGAGGGGACACGGTTAGCACAATCTTCACGATCCAGGTTGCACTTCATAAGAACCTTGATTCGATCATCATCTTGTCTCAAGTCTTTGCTTTCGAGATCTTCACTCGACACGACAATGTAAAGAGGGAAAACCCTACAGGATTTAATCTTCTTGAAGATCGAGCAACTCAAGATCAGTTCATGGAGGAGACGAAGAGCATCTCTTGAGTTGAGACACCAAACACACATATGAGGAAATGGAGGAGACAGATGACGAGGGCTCGCTAGGTAGACAACAATTCCAGACTTATTTAATGTGGTAAACGGTTGTCAATGTAGCGAAGAGTTGAATTGCCATGATATCGTGAACGGGCATCTTAGGAAGGTGGCTCTTGGAATTATTACCTTAATGGCAAAAAGAATTACCTTTGATATGGAGATCATTGGGATTCTCTAAACCAGCCTAAGGCAAATCTCGAGCGATGGTTTCGAGGAGTTCGTAGAATGGCATACTCGGACTAGTATGGATGATGTGGATTACCTTGTTTAAAACAACACAAGGATGATTTTGCTTATGCGTGCTCTCAAAAACTTGAGCATTTCCATATTGATCAAGGTCTTACCAATATCCGTGTCAAGGATCCCGCAACACAACGGACTACCATGATGAATAATGATGGATGAAGCAGATACAAAGGAAGACAACACCTTCTCAGATTTCACCTTAGCGAGTCCAAGGAAACAAAATCTGGATGATCGACCGAGAGACATTTAGCATTCCGCTTAAGGTTCTCCTTGATGTGCTAGCGTAACCCATTCATAAAGACGGTTTGATATCTAGAACATCGTAAAAAGGTCGGACTTCGAACACAAGAATCCATAAGGAACAACTAGGAGTAAATCCTACGAAATCCTTATGGGGAGGTGGCCAACTTCCTCAATCAAGATACTACAATAATAGGTCTTCCAGCTGGGTGTGTTGGCCACGACATCCACTTAACCGGTTACAGAGAGACCATTATTATAGTTCTTGGGAAATGTTCCAACAATCATGTCTGGCCGAGATTCAGATCTGGTTGGTGTTAGGATATTCCGGACTCATCGAAGTCTAGGAAGAAAATGAAAGTTTGCAACACAAATCGACGAGATGACGCTATGAGATTCTCGAAATGAACTACGATAGTAAGCTCCAAAACATGAGCTGGTTCTGCTACAAACATGTGAACACGTTGTCCTGCATAATCATGATCATATGGTAGTCTTACAATAAAACACTACCGAAGTTCAGGTGGGGAACCATCATCGAGGATATCGAAGTCTTGTGCACTTAAATTAGACTTCTTTACCTAGAACAAGTCAATCAGTGGCTTGGTGTGCTAGGGATTCATATAGAATGAAGGTTGCAACTCCCTGCACTATAGAATACTTCGCGACGATGCTTGATCGATTTGGGACGATTCCAGAGGAAGCAACAACAATCTTTCTCGGATCCACGGTGACAACTTACATCAAGTGCACGTGAATTAAAGAAAGTCACTTCTTTCATCCAAACATATGCTTCACTTAAAGGTTCATGAAGATAACGCTTATAAAAGTTTCCAATACTAGCGGATGTTCAACATGATCATGAAGAAGAAAACAATGTTGCTGATGGGCTCAACAACAACTCATCGAAATTTCCATATCACTGCACTTCCACCATCATGTGAACACGGTGATAGTATTGGTCAGACCAAAAGATGTAATGGTGTATGCTCGAGGGATCAACCACGAGTAAGACAACATCACGAATATCGTTGCTTCTGATTTGACTTGACGATGGCCCATACTCAAGTCAAGGTTTTGACAAGGCAATAGATTCAACATCTGATCACGAGGATCAATCGATGAAGATATCATCTTTCTTCAACACACTCACAAAAAGATATCCCTTGAAATAAACTAAGTCGGACAAGCTTTCATCTTCCAACTCTCCAAGTTGTTGTTTAGCTTAACCAACTAGCTCGTGGTAGCCAACACAGATTCTTGGAGAATGGTGGTTTAGAAGAAAACCAACATGATCACGAGCTCAACATAACAGTCAGGAAACAACCCGGTAACACTTCCAAGAAGATATTTGGAAAGTCACGAACCACCGATACGTTATTAAGCTCGAGAACAATCTTGCTTTTCAGGGCAAGACGATATGATCAAATAAGCAAGGGATTGAATAATCCTAACTCATTTATCGAAGGGTGCACCAGAAATAAGGACTAGGTAGCACGATCAATCTTAGTATGATGATTTAATAACCAACACGCTAAGAATGAGAATATTGTCCATTAACTACCAAGCAACGAGGTTGCTAGGAGTATCGATTTCACACATCACAATTCACTTGTCGGCATTCCGGTTGCATCAACACGGGACCGAGGAATGAATAATGATAGCGAGAAGTATCACTACGCCAAGAATTCATAAAAGAAGGTGCAATTCTCATGACGCTCCTCGACATAAAATGGCAATACTTCAAGGTAGAACAGAATCAAAAGCTGGATTGGCATTTGATCTCATGGAATACAACTGCTTTGACCCAATCCTAGATATGGATGAGGTATCGAGTTTGTTTCTCCAAGTCATCCAGACAGAATGGCTTGACGGACCACAAGAGTAATAGGCATCGATAAACGATTGCACGATACCCTTGACTATCAACTTGTAGACGGGATCGAATACAACTGCAATGGAAACAACTCAAAGGATCATATATCTTTCTCGAGTTGTGGATGCATAGGTTAGTATGTCGAATCAAGTTCAACAGGTTTCTTCCGGATAACCCATGCAGAAAGGTAGAACTGGCAGAATCACAATTATGAATGGAGAACTTCTCAAGAGTACTCTGTTGTGACCTTTTGGTTCAAAAGAACTCCCGCCAAGAATGGTTCATGGTAATTGGGAGAAGGATGTACCACTAACCTCGAGGACTATCGCAAATGTTACTAATATCCTAAAGGAACTAGCAACACTATCAACATGAGGTAAGTAGGGTGAATCTCGGTTCGTAAACCCGTGAGTAGAATACCTACTACTAAGTGGCATCACGGGATGCTATCGAGAATGATGGCCGTAATCATCACATCGGGAACACAAAAGCATGGCTGGATTACTAGGTGATACTCTAAGATTCTTAGGGTCATAATACTAGTTTCAACAAATATGTCAAGGCAATAAAGTACCTCAACTTACCGATTAGTGTGCTTATTCTCGACCATAAAGGACATTGCGAATGGAAAGAAAGGATTTGCAAATGCATCGACTATTTAGAGAACTGGATGACTCGGACAACATAACGATCGTAAAATGCTCAAAAAGATTTGAGACATCATGCAAAATGGTGGCATAACCACTCTACAACATCATAACAAGATTCCGAGATCAACAGCTAACATACGTAAATAGTAGGAACTGAACTCAAGCTTAAAACCAACAATCTTAAAGGTCTATGGATTAGTAACACGTCATCCCGATAGGTAGATGAGAAGGCCTAGTTCTTAATCCCGTCAGAGAAGAGAAGAGGTTGACTCAGATCGAAGACCATGAGGTATAAGGAGTAAAAAGAGCCTTACGCTCCCTTCCACAATCAATTCCCTTACATAACTAAAGCATTTCTAGACACAACTTCGACCAGTTTGGCTTGGTAATCCCACAGCAACCTGACTCGATACCAAAGCTGTCAGACCCCGATTCCAAGTCACATCGATCTAGCCGGTAACACCTCATATCACTTTGCGGCCTCACGCACGGTATTCCACGGTGTCGCCTTACCATGGCCCGGGACCGCTTATGCCTTTGGCTCACGATATGATAGTGTCGCTAGCATCCATATGACAGAGAACCCGGCCGACATGGCTAGTCATGAACCCAAAGCGGCACTAACCCATGGGGACAGCATACATGAATCACATCGAGCATGTCGGTCATCAACGATGAACTGGCTGTAGCACTGGCTAACAGGACTCCGTAACCCGGCTGTAGCAGGCTAGGCAGGACTCGGATGTCACGCGTGACATTTCAAGGGATGACATAGGAACGAAGTGAAACACATGCCGCCAGTCAAGTGTCCAAAGCAGTAGTCTGTGGGCTAGCAGGACTCCGTGAACCGGGCAGAAGCGGACTACTATCGCTCAGAAGCACTAGACTACATTTCCCCATATGAGAGGCTGCCAAGGATAAACAACTAGATTGTCGGATCCCACACATACCAAGCATTTCAACCATACACACAATATGCTCAATATGTGTAAATACAACATGGCATCACAACATAACTCTACGACTCAAATATTTATTCATTAGGCTCCGAGGAGCGGATATTACAAACATGGGTCTCATGACCCCACATACAGAGCATACAAAACAAAGTACACGCGAAGCTTAACATGTCCGAGTAGAGGCATCTACAAATGAAAAGGGCTGAGAAGCCCGACTATCTACCAGATCCGCCGAGGGCACAAGATCGTAGCTGAGGTAACAAGCTAAACGTCAAGTCCACGGAACTACTAGCGAGACTGATGTCTCTCGCAAAAACATAAAATAGGCAAACGTGAGTACAAATGTACCCAGCAAGACTTACATCAGATCTAACTACATATGCATCATTATCAAAAGGGGTGGTGGAGTTTAACTGCAGCAAGCCAGCTTTGACTCGGTGGCTATCCCGAACTACGATCGCAAGTAACTCTTTTGAGGTGGCGCACACGAGTCCACATATTCACCATATCAATACACCACTATGGATCCGCTCCCGCCTCCCTCACGAAAACGCCATCCATAGCACTCACGCTTATCCTACGATTTTAGTGTATCCACTTTCACTTGTCTATGAACTATGCAAGGGTCCAAGTTTCCATATCCGAGGAATCCGCTATTCGAATAGATAATGATAACCCTGCAGGGTTTACTTCTTCACACACGCCTCGCCACTTATCGCCCTATACACGCCATGTACCTCGGCAACCTTCAAGCGGAAGCCGGGCGAGGGAGTCGGCCACGACCGACTAACCACACAAGTCTCTAGTCCAGGTTTATCGCCTATTCGGTTCCATCCGCAAGGAGATCCGCCGGGTGTCCTCACGGCCCCAAACGATGTGAGCAGGGTTCCCAAGCCCACCAATCGGGTGCCACTTATTACACCGTACATCTTGTGCCTAGTCTGTCCCAAGCCCACCTGTACCGGGTGCCACTTGGTAGACTACTAACACTACCTACAAACACCAGAAACTAGTTGCAACTCCTGGACAGAGATCAAGTTGATTAATAAGTCGAGAGGGGTCGAGTTACCGGAACCCAATGTGTGGTAGTATCTGTTCATGGATCACAAACACAGAACTCAGTTCCTGAGGACGGCTGCAATGAGACAACCCACCATGTACTCCTACATGGCCTCTCACCGCTACCTTTACCAAATCGTGTTCACACACTTAGCTCACACACAGTAGGACATGTTCACCACTTTCTAATTCATTCCCGATGAATCAGACCGACACAACTCTAAGCAATAGCAAGCATGACAAACAAGCATGAATGATAGGCACATCAGGGCTCAAACAACTCCTACTCATGCTAGTGGGTTTCATCTAATTCTTGTGGAATGACAGTCATGCAGAGGATAAAGGGGTTCAGCTACCGCAGCAAGTAACACATGAGTCGTTGTTGTCCTAATGCAGTAAAATAGAGCAGGAGCGAGAGAGTGGGATTGTATCGAAATGAACAAGGGGTTTTGCTTGCTCGGCACTTCGAAGATATTATAGTTCTTCATCGGTGTCATCGAACTCATCGTTGGAACCACGTCTATCGAGAGGGACAAACAGCTGCAAACAAGGAGAACACAATTAATGCAATGCAACAATATGATGCATGAATGTGACATGGCAATATGATATGGTTTGAGCTAATGCAACTAGCAGCAGGTCAATGAAGTTGGTTTGAACCCTAGGTTCAAATTCAAACTCCACATGTAGTTATTTAAATGCCATTTAATTGAATTGTACTAAACAGTAGTCATAAGTTGTTCTAACATGCATGGAAATTGTACAGATGGATAGATTGGATTTTTCTGATCATTTTCATATATAAATT
>JAHIAM010004824.1:25000-32500 GCA_021605205.1 Aegilops longissima
CCAGATTGTCACAAAAGATTTTCATTGGACCCGATACACTAGGTACAACACCTAGATCGGTTATGAACTCCTTCATCCAGACTCCTTCATTAGCTGCTTCGAAGCAGCTATGTACTCAGCTTCACATGTAGATCCCGAACGACGCTTTGTTTGGAACTGCACCAACCGACAGCTCCACCGCTTAATGTAAATACGATCCGGTTTGCGATTTAGAATCGTCGGATCAGTGTCAAAGCTTGCATCGACGTAACTGTTTACGATGAGCTCTTTGTCACCGCCATAAATGAGAAACATATCCTTAGTTCTTCTCAAGTACTTAAGGATGTTCTTGACCGCTGTCCGATGATCCACCTGGATTACTTTGGTACCTGCCTGCTAAACTTACAGCAAGGCACACATCAGGTCTGGTACACAGCATTGCATACATGATAGAGCCTATGGCTGAAGCATAGGAACATCTTTCATTTTCTCTATCTTCTGCGGTGGTCGGGCATTGAGTCTTACTCAACTTCACACCTTGTAATACCGGCAAGAACCCTTTCTTTGCTCGATCCATTTTGAACCTTTTCAAAACTTTATCAAGGTATGTGCTTTGTGAAAGTCCTATTAAGCGCCTTGATCTATCTCTATAGATCTTAATGCCCAATATGTAAGCAGCTTCACCGAGGTCTTTCATCGAAAAACTCTTATTCAAGTATCCCTTTATGCTATCCAGAATTCTATATCATTTCCGATCAATAATATGTCATCCACATATAATATCAGAAATGCTACTGAGCTCCCACTCACTTTCTTGTAAATACAAGGCTTCTCCAAAAGTCTCAGATAAAACCAAATGCTTTGATCACACTATCAAAACGCTTATTCCAACTCCGAGAGGCTTGCACCAGTCCATAAATGGATCGCTGGAGCTTGCACACTTTGTTAGCTCCTTTGGATCGACAAAACCTTCTGGTTGCATCATATACAACTCTTCTTCCGTAAATCCATTCAGAATGCAGTTTTAACATCCATTTGCCAAATTTCATAATCATAAAATGCGCAATTGCTAACATGATTCGGATCGACTTAAGCATCGCCACGGGTGAGAAAGTCTCATCGTAGTCAATCCCTTGAACTTGTCGAAAACCTTTTGCAACAAGTCGAGCTTTATAGACGAAGAACATTACCATCAGCGTCGGTCTTCTTCTTGAAGATCCATTTATTCTCAATTGCTTGCCGATCATCGGGCAAGTCAACCAAAGTCCACACTTTGTTCTCATACATGGATCCCATCTCAGATTTCATGGCCTCAAGCCATTTTGTGGAATCTGGGCTCACCATCGCTTCTTCATAGTTCGTAGGTTCATCATGTTCCAAGAATATGACTTCCAAAACAGGATTACCGCACCACTCAGTGCGGATCTTGTTCGTTGATCTACTAAGTTCTGAGAAACTTGATCTGAAGTTTCATGATCATCATCATTAGCTTCCTCCCTATTTGGTGTAGGTGTCACGAAACTATTTTTCGTGATGTACTACTTCTCAATAAGGGAGTAGATACAGTTATCTCATCAAGTTCTACTTTCCTCCCACTCACTTCTTTCGTGAGAAACTCTTTCTCCAAAAAGTTTCGAATTTAGCAACAAAATCTTGCCTTCGGATCTGTGATAGAAGGTGTACCCAACTGTCTCCTTTGGGTATCCTATGAAGACACATTTTCGATTTGGGTTCGAGCTTATCAGGTTGAAGATTTTTCACATAAGCATCGCAGCCCCAAACTTTCAAAACGACAACTTTGGTTTCTTGCCAAACCACAGTTCATAAGGCGTCGCTTCAACGGATTTAGATGGTGCCCTATTTAAAGTGAATGTAGCCGTCTCTAAAGCATAACCCCAAAATGATAGCGGTAAATCAGTAAGAGACATCATAGATCGCACCATATCTAATAAAGTACGACACGACGCTCGACACACCATTACGTTGTGGTGTTCGGTGGCGTAAGTTATGAAACTATTCCGCATTGTTTCAAATGTAGGCCAAACTCAGAACTCAAATATTCTCCTCCACGATCAGATCGTAGAAACTTTATTTTCTTGTTACGATGATTTTCCACTTCACTCTGAAATTCTTTGAACTTTTCAAATGTTTCAGACTTGTGTTTCATTAAGTAGATATACCCATATCTGCTCAAATCATCTGTGAAGGTGAGAAAATAACGATATCCGCCCACGAGCCTCAACATTCATTGGACCACATACATCAAGATGTATGATTTCCAATAAATCTGTTGCTCTCTCCATAGTTCCGAGAACGGTGTTTTAGTCATCTTGCCCATAAGGCACGGTTCGCAAGTGCCAAGTGATTCATAATCAAGTGACTCCAAAAGTCCATCAAGATGGAGTTTCTTCATGCGTTTTACAATCGATATGACCTAAACGGCAGTGCCACAAATAAGTTGCACCATCATTATCAACTCTGCATCTTTTGGTTTCAACATTATGAATATGTGTATCACTACTATCAAGATTAAGTAAAACAAACCATTCTTCAATGGTGCATGACCATAAAAGATATTATTCATATAAATAGAACAACCATTATTCTCTCGATTTAATGAATAACCGTCTCGCATCAAACAAGATCCAGATATAATGTTCATGCTCAACGATGGTACTAAATAACAATTATTTAGGTCTACTACTAATCCCGAAGGTAGATGTAGAGGTAGCGTGTCGACTGCGATCACATCGACTTTGGAACCATTTCCCACGCCAAGATCGTCACCTCGTCCTTAGCCAATCTTCGCTTAATCCGTAGCCCCTGTTTCGAGTTGCAAATATTAGCAACAGAACCAGTATCAAATACCCAGGTGCTACTGCGAGTATTAGTAAGGTACACATCAATAACAAGTATATCACATATACCTTTGTTAACCTTGCCATCCTTCTTATCCGCCAAATACTTGGGGCAGTTCCGCTTCCAGTGACCAGCCTGCTTGCAATAGAAGCACTCGGTTTGTGCTTAGGACCAGACTTGGTTTCTTCTCTTGATCAGCAACTTGCTTGCCGCTCTTTTTGAAGTTTCCTTTTCTTTCCTTTGCCCTTTTCTTGAAACTAGTGGTTTTGTTAACCATCAACACTTGATGCTCCTTTTGATTTCTACCTCCATGCTTTCAAAGATCGCCAAGAGCTCGGGCATAGTTTTGGTCATCCCTTGCATATTATAGTTCATCACGAAGCTCTTGTAGCTTGGTGGCGTGATTGGAGAATTCTGTCAATGACGCAATCATCCGGAAGATTAACTCCCAGTTGAATCAAGTGATTGTTATATCCGGACATTACGAGTATATGCTCACCGATGTAACCATTCTCCTCCATCTTACAGCTATAGAACTTATTGGAGACTTCATATCTCTCAATCCGGGCATTCGCTTGAATATTAACTTCAACTCTGGAACATCTCATATGCTCCATGGTGTTCAAAACGACGTTGAAGTCCCGGTTCTAAGCCGTAAAGCATGGCACACTGAACTATAGAGTAGTCATCAGCTTTGCTTTGCCAGACGTTCACAACTTCGGCGCAGCCCTTGCACCAGGCCTGGCACCTAACGGTGCTTCCAGGACGTAATTCTTCCGTGCAGCAATAAGGATAATCCTCGTTACGGACCCAGTCCGTAATTGCTGCCATCATCTTTCAACTTTGCTTTCTCAAGGAACGCATTAAAATTTAACGGAACAACAAAGACGAGCCATCTATCTACACATCATAGACAAGCAAGATACTATCAGTACTAAGTTCATGATAAATTTAAGTTCAATTAATCATATTACTTAAGAACTCCCACTTAGAAAAATATCCTCCAATTCTCTAAGTGATTGCGTGATCCATATCAACTACACCATGACCGATCATCACGTGTGATGGAGTAGTTTCAATGGTGAACATCAATATGTTGATCATATCTACTATATGATTCACGCCGACCTTCGGTCTCCGTGTTCCGAGGTCATATCTTATATGCATAGCTCGTCAAGTATAACCTGAGTATTCGCGTGTGCAACTGTTTTGCACCCGTTGTATTTGAACGTAGAACCTATCACACCCGATCATCACGTGGTGTCTCAGACGAAGAACTTTCGCAACGGTGCATACTCAGGGAGAACACTTCTTGATAATTTAGTAAGGATCATCTTATAATGCTACCGTCAATCAAAGCAAAATAAGATGCATAAAGGATTAACATCACATGCAATCAATATAAGTGATATGATATGGCCATCATCATCTTGTGCTTGTGATTCCATCTCCAAGCACGTCATGATCACCATCGCCACCGGCGCGACACCTTGATCTCCATCGTAGCATCGTTGTCGCCTCGCCAACTATTGCTTCTACGACTATCGCTACTGCTTAGTGATAAAGTAAAGCAATTACATGGCGTTGCATTTCATACAATAAAGCGACAACCATATGGCTCCTGCCGATTGCCGATAACTCGGTTACAAAACATGATCATCTCATACAATAAGATATAGCATCACGTCCTGACCATATCACATCACAACATGCCCTGCAAAAACAAGTTAGACGTCCTCTACTTTGTTGTTGCAAGTTTTACGTGGCTGCTACGGGCTGAGCAAGAACCGTTCTTACCTACGCATCAAAACCACAACGATATTTCGTCAAATAGACTCCGCTTTAACCTTCTCAAGGACCGGGCGAGCCACACTCGATTCAACTAAAGTGAGAGAGAGAGACACCCGCCATCACCTTTAAGCAACGAGTGCTCACAGCGGTGAAACCAGTCTCGCGTAAGCGCACGCGTAATGTCGGTCCGGGCCGCTTCATCTCACAATACCGCTGAACCAAAGTATGACATGCTGGTAGGTAGTATGACTTGTATCGCCCACAACTCACTTGTGTTCTACTCGTGCATATGACATCAACGCATAAAACCTGGCTCGATGCCACTGTTGGGGAACGAGTAATTTCAAAAATTTTCCTACGATCACGCAAGACCATGGTGATGGCATAGCAACGAGGGAAGAGTATCCGCCCACGCACCCTCGTGAGACCGAAAGCGGAAGCGTTATAACAACGCGGTTGATGTAGTCGACGTCTTCACGATCCGACCGATCCAAGCACCGAACGTCACGGCACCTCCGAAGTTCTGCACACGCTCAGCCCGATGACGATCCCTGACCGATCCAGCAAAGTGTCGGGATGAGTTCCACAAGACGACGGCGCAGGACGATGATGATGCTCCACCGACGCAGGGCTTCGCCTAAGCTCCGCGACGATATGACTTCTCCGCGCAGGCTTCGCCTAAGCTCCGCGACGATATGACGAAGTGGAATATGGTGGAAGGGGCACCGCACACGGCTAAGGAAATCAACTTGTGTGTCTTGGGGTGCTCCCTGCCCCAGATATAAAGGAGCCAAGGGGAGGTGGCGGCCAAGAGGAGGAGGCGACCAAGGAGTCCTACTCCTCCGGGAGTAGGACTCCCCCAATCCTAGTTGGATTAGGATTCCCTGAGGGGAGAGAGAGAGGGGGGCGGCCCACCTTTCCTAGTCCTAATAGGACTAGGGAAGGGGGGCATGCCACCTAGGGCTGGCCCTTCTCCTTTCCTCCAAGGCCCACTATGGGCCCATGTAGTTCCAGGGGGTTCCGTAACCTCCGGTACTCGATAAATTCGATTTCACGGAACCTTCCGATGTCCAAATGTAGGCTTCCAATATATCAATCTTTATGTCTCGACCATTTCGAGACTCCTCGTCATATCCGTGATCACATCCGGGACTCGAACAACCTTCGTGCATCAATACTTATAAACTCATTATGACTGCCATCGAAACGTTAAGCGTGCGGACCCTACGGGTTCGAGAACTATGTAGACATGACCGAGACACCTCTCGGTCAATAACCAATAGCGGACCTGATGCCCATATTGGCTCCTACATATTCTACGAAGATCTTTATCGGTCAGACCGCATAACAACATACGTTGTTCCTTTGTCATCGGTATGTTACTTGCCCGAGATTCGATCGTCGGTATCCAATACCTAGTTCAATCTCGTTCATGGCAAGTCTCTTTTCTCGTTCCGTAATACATTATCTCACAACTAACACATTTAGTTGCAATGCTTGCAAGGCTTATGTGATGTGCATTACCGAGAGGGCCAGAGATACCTCTCCGACAATCGGAGTGACAAATCCTAATCTCAAATATGCCAACCCAACATGTACCTTCGGAGACACCTGTAATGTACCTTTGTAATCACCCAGATTCGTTGTGACGTTTGGTAGCACCCAAAGTGTTCCTCGGCAAACGGGAGTTGCATAATCTCATAGTCATAGGAACATGTATAAGTCATGAAGAAAAGCACTAGCAACAAACTATACGATCAGGTGCTATGCTAATGGAATGGGTCATGTCAATCAGATCATTCAACCAATGATGTGATCCCATTAATCAAATAACAACTCCTTGTTCATGGTTAGGAAACATAACCATCTTTGATTAACGAGCTAGTCAAGTAGAGGCATACTAGTGACACTCTGAGGTTTATGTATTCACACATGTATTATGTTTCCGGTTAATACAATTCTAGCATGAATAATAAACATTTATCATGATATAAGGAAATAAATAATAACATTTATTATTGCCTCTAGGGCATATTTCCTTCAGGGCATGGCTAGCTTGCTAGGCGTCCCTCGTGTCGCAAAGCTATTTAATCCACACGACTCTCGGCAACAGATATCTCGGCTCTTGCATCAATGAAGAACGTAGCGAAATGCGATACCTGGTGTGAATTGCAGAATCCCGCGAACCATCGAGTCTTTGAACGCAAGTTGCGCCCGAGGCCACTCGGCCGAGGGCACGCCTGCCTGGGCGTCACGCCAAAACACGCTCCCAACCACACTCATCGGGAATCGGGATGCGGCATCTGGTCCTCGTCTCGCAAGGGGCGGTGGATCAAGATCAGGCTGCGGTGTACGCGCGCCGGACACAGGCGCATGGTGGGCGTCCTCGCTTTATCAAAGCAGTGCATCCGGCGCAGCCGCATTATGGCCTCGAGCGACCCAGCAAGCGGCGATGTCGCTCGACCGCGACCAGGTCAGCGGGACCACCCGCTGAGTTTAAGCATATAAATAAGCGGAGGAGAAGAAACTTACAAGGATTCCCCTAGTAACGGCGAGTGAACCGGGAGCAGACCAGCTTGAGAATCGGGCGGCTTGGTCGTCCGAATTGTAGTCTAGAGAGGCGTCCTCAGCGACGGACCGGCCCAATCCCTCGGAAAGGGGCGCCTGGGAGGTGAGAGCCCTGCTCGCCGGACCCCTGCCGCCCCACGAGGCGCCATCAACGAGTCTGGTTGTTTGGGAATGCAGCCCAAATCGGGCGGTAGACTCCGTCCAAGGCTAAATACAGGCGAGAGACCGATAGTGAACAAGTAACGCGAGGGAAAGATGAAAAGGACTTTGAAAAGAGTGTCAAAGAGTGCTTGAAATTGCCGG
>JAHIAM010004824.1:37500-57500 GCA_021605205.1 Aegilops longissima
CGGAGGCGACATTCGAGGGAAACCGTTGCGACTGTTTACCGTCGGTCGGATCGTGTACGAAACGGGGTACTTTCCTGTTTCCGAAGCCACGTTCGGCTGTAGGGTCAGGATTTCTCACGAGACGTACACAGGACCGGGCCAGCACCTTCGTGATGGCATAACGACGGGACATCCGAGGCAACGTTGGGAAAGGATGGGCATACGAGAAAACGGGTGTTTTTCCTAAGAAAAACCAACCGTGTTCCAGACGCCCACCAGGAAGGACCCCTCCTCCCTACTATACCGAGGGTTTTAGCCCCCCTTGGGACCCCTGCCCTTCAGTTTGTGAAGGAGGGGCACACTGTTTTGAAACGCTGCCGTGGCAGCATTTTTCTGCCATGAGACATGTTTTCGCTGCCACGGCACCGTTTCTTGACCATCATTTGCTAGTTTTGATCTAGTTTCCATGGCGTATGGGCCTTTTCCTCCGGAGCTCGTACCCGTTCACGTGTCCGTGTACGTGCGTGTGCCTCGTACGTGGTTTTGCCCAGTTTTCCATGGCGCGCGTCCGGTTCCGTCCACGACGGGCGTCGGCCAGTTTTTTCCCGTGTCCACGTACAGCCCGTTCACGGGCCCGTGTACGTGTGTGTGTCTCGTACGTGGTTTTGCCCAGTTTTCCATGGCGCGCGTCCCGTTCCGTCCACGACGGGCGTCGGCCGTTTTTTTCCCGTGTCCACGTACAGCCCGTTCACGGGTCCGTGTAAGGGTCCGTGTACATGTGTGTGCCTCGTACGTGGTTTTGCCCAGTTTTCCATGGCGCGCGTCCCGTTCCGTCCACGACGTGCGTCGGCCGTTTTTTCCCGTGTCCACGTACAGCCCGTTCACGGGTCCGTGTAAGGGTCCGTGTACGTGTGTGTGCCTCGTACGTGGTTTTGCCGAGTTTTCCATGGCGCGCGTCCCGTTCCGTCCACGACGGCCGTCGATCGTTTTTTTTCGTGTCCACGTACAGCCCGTTCACGGGTCCGTGTAAGTCTGTGTACGTGTGTGTGCCTCGTACGTGGTTTTGCCCAGTTTTCCATGGCGCGCGTCCAGTTCCGTCCACGACGGGCGTCGGCCGTTTTTTCCCGTGTCCACGTACAGCCAGTTCACGGGTCCGTGTAACGGTCCATGTACGTGTGTGTGCCTCGTACGTGGTTTTGCCCAGTTTTCCATGGCGCGCGTCCCGTTCCGTCCACGACGGCCGTAGGCCGTTTTTTTTTTCGTGTCCACGTACAGCCCGTTCACGGGTCCGTGTAAGGGTCCGTGTACGTGTGTGTGCCTCGTACATGGTTTTGCCCAGTTTTCCATTGCGCGCGCCCCGTTCCGTCCACGACGGGCGTCGGCCGTTTTTTCCCGTGTCCACGTACAGCCCGTTCATGGGTCCTGTAAGGTCAGTGTACATGTGTGTGCCTCGTACGTGGTTTTGCCCAGTTTTCCATGGCGCGCGTCCCGTTCCGTCCACGACGTGCGTCGGCCGTTTTTTCCCGTGTCCACGTACAGCCCGTTCATGGGTCCGTGTAAGGGTCCGTGTACGTGGGTGTGCCTCGTACGTGGTTTTGCCCTGTTTTCCATGGCGCGCGTCCCGTTCCGTCCACGACGGCCGTCGATCGTTTTTTTTTCGTGTCCACGTACAGCCCGTTCACGGTTCCGTGTAAGAGTCCGTATGCGTGTGTGTGCCTCGTCGTGGTTTTGCCCAGTTTTCCATGGCGCGCGTCTAGTTCCGCCCACGACGGGCGCCGGCGTTTTTCCCGTGTCCACGTACAGCCAGTTCACGGGTCCGTGTAGCAGTCCGTCACGTGTGTGTGCCTCGTCGTGGTTTTGCAAAGTTTTCCATGGCGCGCGCCCCGTTCCGGCCCACGACTGCCGTCGGCGTTTTTCTTCGTGTTCACGTACAGCCCGTTCACGGGTCCGTGTAAGGTCCGTGTACGTGTGTGTGCCTCGTCGTGATTTTGCCCAGTTTTGCATTGCGCGCGTCCAGTTCCGCCCACGACGGGCGCCGCCGTTTTTTCCCGTGTCCACGTACAGCCAGTTCACGGGTCCGTGTAACGGTCTGTGTACGTGTGTGTGCCTCGTACGTGGTTTTGCCCAGTTTTCCATGGCGTGCGTCACGTTCCGTCCACGACGGCCGTCGGCCGGTTTTTTCCCGTGTCACGTATAGCCCGTTCACGGGTCCGTGTGCGCGTGTGTGCCTCGTGACGTGGTTTTGCCCAGTTTTCCATGGCGCGCGTCCGTTTAAGTCCACGGCGGCCGCGGCCGTTTTTTTTTCCGTGTCCACGTACAGCCCGTTCACGGGTCCGTGTACGTGTGTGTGCCTCGTACGTGGTTTTGCCCAGTTTTCCATGGCGCGCGTCCAGTTCCGTCCACGACGGGCGTCGGCCGTTTTTTCCCGTGTCCACGTACAGCCCGTTCACGGGTCCGTGTAAGGGTCCGTGTACGTGTGTGTGCCTCGTACGTGGTTTTGCCCAGTTTTCCATGGCGCGCGTCCCGTTCCGTCCACGACGGCCGTCGGCCGTTTTTTCCCGTGTCCACGTACAGCCCGTTCACGGGTCCGTGTACGTGTGTGTGCCTCGTACGTGGTTTTGCCCAGTTTTCCATGGCGCGCGCCCCGTTCCGTCCACGACGGCCGTCGGCCGTTTTTTTTCCCGTGTCCACGTGCTGCCCGTTCACGGGTCCGTGTAAGGTCCATATGCGCAGCGTGCCTCGTCGTGTTTTTGCCTAGTTTTCCATGGCGTGCGTCCCGTTCCGTCCACGGCGGCCGTCGGCGTTTTTCCCGTGTCCACGTACAGCCCGTTCACGGGTCCGGTAAGGTCCGTGTGCGTGTGTGTGCCACGTCGTGGTTTTGCCCAGTTTTCCATGGCGCGCGTCCCGTTCCGGCCCACGGCGGCCGTCGGCTGTTTTTCCCGTGTTCACGTCCAGCCCGTTCACGGGTCCGTGTACGTGTGTGTGCCTCGTACGTGGTTTTGCCCAGTTTTCCATGGCGCGCGCCCCGTTTCATCCACGACGGCCGTCGGCCGTTTTTTCCCCGTGTCCACGTGCTGCCCGTTCACGGGTCCGTGTAAGGGTCCGTGTACGTGTGCGTGCCTCGTACGTGCTTTTGCCTAGTTTTCCATGGCGTGCGTCCCGTTCCGTCCACGACAGCCGTCGGTCGTTTTTTCCCGTGTCCACGTACAGCAGGTTCACGGGTCCGAGTAAGGGTCCGTGTACGTGTGTGTGCCTCGTCGTGGATTTGCCCAGTTTTGCATGGCGCGCGCCCCGTTTCGGCCCACGACGGTCGCCGTCGGCGTTTTTTCCGTGTCCACGTACAGCCCGTTCACGGGTCCGTGTACGTGTGTGTGCCTCGTACGTGGTTTGCCCAGTTTTCCATGGCGCGCGTCCAGTTCCGTCCACGACGGGCGTCGGCCGTTTTTTCCCGTGTCCACGTACAGCCCGTTCACGGGTCCGTGTAAGGGTCCATGTACGTGTGTGTGCCTCGTACGTGGTTTTGCCCAGTTTTCCATGGCGCGCGTCCCGTTCCGTCCACGACGGGCGTCGGCCGTTTTTTTCGTGTCCACGTACAGCCCGTTCACGGGTCCGTGTAAGGGTCCGTGTACGTGTGTGTGCCTCGTACGTGGTTTTGCCCAGTTTTCCATTGCGCGCGTCCAGTTCCGTCCACGATGGGCGTCGGCCGTTTTTCGTGTCCACGTACAGCCCGTTCACGGGTCCGCAAGGGTCCGTGTACGTGTGTGTGCCTCGGACGTGGTTTTGCCCAGTTTTCCATTGCGCGCGTCTAGTTCCGTCCACGGACGGGCGCCGGCCGTTTTTTCCCGTGTCCACGTACAGCCAGTTCACGGGTCCGTAACGGTCCGTGTGCGTGTGTGCCTCGTACGTGGTTTTGCCCAGTTTTCCATGGCGCGCGCCCCGTTCCGTCCACGACGGTCGTCGGCCGTTTTTTCCCGTGTCCACGTACAGCCCGTTTTCACGGGTCCGTGTGAGGTCCGTGTGCGTGTGTGTGCCTCGTACGTGGTTTTGCCCAGTTTTCCATGGCGCGTGCCGTTCCGTCCACGACGGCCGTCGGCCGTTTTTCCCGTGTCCACGTACAGCCCGTTCACGGGTCCGTAAGGGTCCGTGAGCGTGTGTGTGTGCCTCGTCGTGGTTTTGACCAGTTTTCCATGGCGCGTCCCGTTCCGTCCACGGCGGCCATCGGCCGTTTTTCCCGTTTCACGTACAGCCCGTGCACGGGTCCGTGTACGTGTGTGTGCCTTGTACGTGGTTTTGCCCAGTTTTCCATGGCGCGCCTCGTTCTGTCCACGACGGCCGTCGGCCCTTTTTTTCCCCGTGTCCACGTGCTGCCCGTTCACGGGTCCGTGTAAGGGTCCATGTACGTGTGCGTGCCTCGTACGTGCTTTTGCCTAGTTTTCCATGGCGTGCGTCCCGTTCCGTCCACGACGGCCCTCGGCCGTTTTTTCCCGTGTCCACGTACAGCCCGTTGCGGGTCCGGTAAGGGTCCCGTACGTGTGTGTGCCTCGTGACGTGGTTTTGCCCAGTTTTCCATGGCGCGTCTCGTTCCGTCCACGGCGGCCGTCGGCGCTTTTTTCCCGTGTCCACGTACAGCCCGTTCACGGGTCCGTGTACGTGTGTGTGCCTCGTACGTGGTTTTGCCCAGTTTTCCATGGCGTGCGCCCTGTTCCATCCACGACGGTCGTCGGCGTTTTTTTTCCCGTGTCCACGTACAGCCAGTTTCACGGGTCCGTGTAAGGGTCCGTGTACGTGTGCGTGCCTCGTACGTGCTTTTGCCTAGTTTTGCATGGCGTGCGTCCCGTTCCGTCCACGACGGCCGTCGGCCGTTTTTTCCCGTGTCCACGTACAGCCCGTTCACGGGTCCGAGTAAGGGTCCGTGTGTAACACCCCGGAAGTAACTTTCCATATTTGTAACTCCAACTCTTGCCATTTTCGGCATTGATATATGATATTCCTCCGTGGTTGGGTTTTTCCTTTTTTGCATTTTGTCCGTGTCATGCATTTTATATTATGTCATCATGTGCATCGCATTTGCATACGTGTTCGTCTATTGATTCGAGCATTTTTCCGTTGTCCGTTTTGCAATCCGGCACTTCTATCTCCCGGCGGTCCCTTTTACGTATTTCCGTGTGCGGGTATTAAACCTCCTCGAAATGGACGAGGTTTGTCTAGTGGCCTTGGTATACCACCCGTAGACCACCGGTCAAGTTTCGGGTCATTTGGAGCTCGTTTGGTACTCAGCGGTTAACGCACCTTCCATAAAGGCCTCTTTTAAGTTGCAGCCCAACACCCTTTCAAAACAGCCCAATAACCCATCTAAGTCACTCCCATGCTCTCCGTCATTCGATCACGATCGCGTGGCGAAAACTACACCTCATTTGGACTCTCCTAGCTCCCTCTATGCCTATTTAAACATCTCCCCCGAAATTCGCGGATCAATTCTACCCTAACCCTAGCCTTCTTCCTCCTCCGCGCGCCGGACGCGTCCGTGCCGCGCCGGACACGTCCGCCGCCGCCTCCCTCAGCCACTCACGCGCCGCCACCTCATCGCGCCGGTCTCTCTCTCTCCACCACCGCCCGGCCCTCCGGCCAGATCGGGCCCGCTGAGCCCATCGGGCCCGGACGAGCCCCGCCGCCGCCCGTCGCCTCCCGAGCCGCCGTGGTCGCGGCGAACCCGTCACCCTCGCCCGGTCGACTCCGCCGCCCGAGCCCGCCGCCTCTGCCGCGCCCGCCCGAGCTCCCCCTTGGCGCAACTTCCCTCCGCCCGGGCTCGCCCGACCTCCGGCCGCCCGCATCCCGGTCGCCCGGCTCACTGCCTGGCTCTCCGCTCAGCCGGCCTCGCCGCCCGGCGCCAGCGAAGCCTCGCCCGCCGCGGCGCGCCTCGCCGCCCGCCCGGCCGCCCCGCCCTGCCACCCCGCATCCACTCGGCGAGAGCGCCACGCCTCGGGTTCCGTGCAACCCTAGATCGAGGGTTGACCTCAAAATTTCATCTAAGTCCTGAGTATTTTGATATTTTGTGCAATTTTCAACATGCTATATCTTCGCATCCGTAGATCCATTTTGCGCGTATAATATGTAAAAATGTTCGTCTCGAAGAGTAGATCATTTCATCTCATTGCATCATTTTCACTTGAGCTCATCTTGATGCCCGAAATGCTGTTGGAAGAGTGCTATGTGCTGTTAGTTTCTGATTTTTTATCAGGACTTGCACTTTTGTTATTTTTGCCATGATTAATATGTGCACCCTATGAATTTGAGTCCTACATGTGTTTTGTAAAATGCCATGTCATATTTCCAGGAGTATATGCCATGTATTTTTGTGATCTATGTGGTGACTAGCACAAGCATGCAAAGTAGGTGTCCTAATGTTGCTGATTTCAGCCCTGTTTTAGCTGATTTTGATGCCATGTTTACTTGATGATACCGAGAGATCTATGCATATTTTGAGATACTTCAGTAAGGGTGTTTTGTAAAGAATGACTTGCTCTATCCATCCATGCCTTTGTTTGCAATTATGGGATGCCATAGCTTGAGTCAATCGAGCTCTACTTTTGCTACCAAATGATTCCTGGCAGATTGTATACATGTTATTCAATTTTGCCTAGCTTGTTGTGGTTGATCCATATATGCTATGTTAGTGTTCTTGCCATGTATGTCTTCTATGTCATGTCTTCTTGATGTATGTATGCTTAGTTTATCATTTGAGGCTCTGTAGTGAGTGCATTGAGCTTGTTAACATGCCCTCTCGTTATCAGTTTTGACATGTCATGTTGCTGAATCTGTTAACAAGACTTTCAATATTTACATGGGTGTTACTATATTTTCTAGTCCTTTTGGCTTATGGTCAGTAAGGGACTTTTGAAACATGCTTTGAGTAGATTCATGCCATGCCATGTTTTTCTAGTTTAAGGTCCTTTAGCTTGTAGTTTTGCTGCTCTAAACATTGCAACCTGATGCTGTTTTTGCCATATCCAGCCTGATTATTATTGCACTTTTGCCATGCTTGTTTGAACATGTTATGATGTGAACTAGCCATAGCTCAGTGCTCATCTTTTGTCGAGCATCATGTGTAGATCACTGCCATGTGCTTTGTTGATACGTTTGGGTGCAGTAGCTTAATTATTTGTTGCTTGCTAAGTGGCATCATGCTGTTAATGGCAGATTTGCGCCATTCTTGTTTTGCTTGTCATTTGCAAACCGTGCATCCGTTTCCGGTGATCTTTATATCGATTTCAACGAAATCATCTCATCTTTCAATGGCATGCTTGGTTTGCCAAGTTGATGCCTGGTTCATCATTACCTTCGGGCTTTTATCGCATTGCATATCGCATCCGCATATCATGTCATGTTTTGCATCATGTTGATTGTGCATTGCACCGTGATTTATTGTGGTTCCTTTGTTTGTGTTGTTGCTTTGGGTAGAGTCGGAGATGAGTGCGTGAGCGAGGAGCCTGTTGAGAAGCGTTTTCGAGGATCAAGCTTTCGACAACTCGAGAACATTGTAGGCAAGATGACCATACCCTCGAAATCACTTCTATCTTTGCTATGCTAGTTGCTCGCTCTTTTGCTATGCCTATGCTGCGATGCCTACCACTTGCTATATCATGCCACCCATATTGCCATGTCAGCCTCTAACCATCCTTTCCTAGCAAACCGTTGATTGGCTATGTTACCGCTTTGCTCAGCCCTCTTATAGCGTTGCTAGTTGCGGTGAAGATGAAGTTTGTTCCTTGTTGGAACATGGAGATGTTGTTCCTTGTTGGAACATGTTTACTTGTTGGGGATATCACAATATATATATCGGATATATTTAATGCATCTATATACTTGGTAAAGGGTGGAAGGCTCGGCCTTATGCAGTGTTTTGTTCCCTCTTGCCACCCTAGTTTCCGTCATACGGTGTTATGTTCCTTGATTTCGCGTTCCTTACGGTTGGGTGATTTATGGGACCCCTTGACAGTTCGCTTTGAATAAGACTCGTCCAGCAAGGCCCAACTTTGGTTTTACCATTTGCCACCTAAGCCTTTTCCCGGGTATTCGCGAGCCCAAGGGTCATCTTTATTTTAACCCCGGGCCAGTTCTCCTTGAGTGCTGGTCCAAACCTGTCAGCCGCCGGTGGCCATCGGGGGCAACTCGAGCTGGCCTATCGGAAGTTTGGACAATCCGGTGTGCCACGAGAGCGAGATATGTGCAGCTCCTATCGGGATTTGTCGGCACATTCGGGTGGCTTTGCTGGTCTTGTTTTATTGCTGTCGAAATGTCTTGTAGTCCGGGATTCGAGATTGATCGGGTCTTCCGGTAGAAGAATATCCTTCGTTGACCGTGAGAGCTTATAATGGGCTAAGTTGGGACACCCTGCAGGTAATATCTTTCAAAGCCGTGCCCGCGGTTATGAGGCAGATGGGAATTTGTTAATGTCGGTTGTAGAAAACCCAAAGTTGACCTCAAATAAAATACACATCAACGCGTGTGTAACGTGATGGTCTCTTCTCGTGAGTCCGGAAGTGAACTGATGTTGGAGTTATGTCTGGCGTAAGTAGTTCAGGATCACTTCTTGATCACTACTAGTTTCACGTCCGCGCTTTGCTTCTCTCCTCGCTCTCTTTTGCGATGTAGCCACCATATATGCTAGTCGCTTGCTGCAGCTCCACTTTACTACTCTGTCCTTCCTATAAGCTTAAATAGTCTTGATCTCGCGGGTGTGAGATTGCTGAGTCCCGTGACTCACAGATACTTCAAAACAGTTGCAGGTTCCGATGAGGCGGTGCAGGTGATTCCACCGAGCTCAAGTGGGAGTTCGACGAGGCGTGGTCGTTACTATGTGTCTTTTCAGATGATCAGTAGTGGTGCCCAGTTGGGGCGATTCGGGATCTGTGTAGCATTTGGGGTATCTTCTTTTATTTTGGTTCCGTAGTCGGACCTTGAGTGTACTCTGAATGATGGATGTTTATTTATGTCTTGTGTGAAGTGGCGAATGTAAGCCAACTATGTATCTTTCCTTAATTATTACATGGGTTGTGTGAAGATTACCTCACTTGCGACATTGCTTTCAATGCGGTTATGCCTCTAAGTCGTGCCTCGACACGTGGGAGATATAGCCGCATCGGAGGCGTTCAAGTTGGTATCGAGCCTTCCCGACTTAGGAGCCCCTACTTGATTGTTTGCTGGCGTTGTTGAGTCTAGAATGGAAAATGTTTTGAGTCTTAGGATTATATATATCGAGAGTAGGATTCTTTTACTTCCGGTCCTTAAATCGCTCGGTGAGGTATCTGACGTAGAGTTTTGACTCTTCTCTCCTCAAATTTCACTAAAAATTTTTAGGGTCACGTGGGTATCTTGGAATCCTTCCGATGGTTTTGTGATGAGAACATTGTTCTTGGTGCCTCGACATTTAGGGGTTGTGGCGGTGTCCGGGGAGTTGAGCTCCGAGGTGTTGTCGTCACAATTTTATCGTTGCAGATTCTGGAATACGAGTTTTGCCGACATGAAATCTCTTTTGTGCAGTTGTTGGTGAGATAACCTGATAGCCCGATCTTGTGGCGAGTCTTGAATATTGCCATGACTTGTATAACGGATGTTTTTGAAGGTCGAGGTACACGATTTCGAGGATTTCTTGGTTATGTGTTGACGGATGGATCTGGTTGGATCTAGGTATTGTTAGTTTGGGTGATATATTTTGTGTCCCTGTATCCCCAACACCAGATTGCATAACCAGAAAGTTTGGGAGTTTATAGGTGGGAATTCTAGTAGCTTACGGGATATTCTTTCCGACGGATGTATGATTTGAGATTGGGGTTCAGCGTCTAGTGGTCCGCCCATTCACGGTCGATTCTGATGGTCGCGAGATGTCTTAAAGAATCCTTGGCTATGCTGATTCGGGGCGTCTTGTTAGTCATTCGTGACGTCCGCTATCGTCGTGTCCGTGTGGGCCCCACCACGAACACTTTGGGCGAAATCTCTATCATGTGTTTGTTCGGCTCATTCTAGAAGCCAACCTTTGTTTTCAGTTGTGATATTCAAATTGTTTCTAAGATAGATGTTGTTTCCATATCTTTATCTAAGTGGCTTCTCACTTTATTGGACGTGTGATGATTAACTTTGGAATTCATTCGTTCATTCTTGTTGAATGTTTATTGTGAAGACTATATGTTGCAATTTCTATCCGTTGATTCTACTTATCAATTTGTCTATCAAAGGACTAACGGATGTCACCCTCTCGGGATGGCTCCGCCAACGCGTCGAATCCGGATCGCAATGATGGGGATCGGTCGAATCCTCCACCTCCACCTCCGCCTCCGAGGCACGGCAAGCTATCATGGCAGCCACCAATGCCAATGCTCGAGATGATTTTGCAGCTCTTGCAAGAAGCGTGCTCAGGGCAAGGCAATCAAGGCAATCAAGGTCAAGGCAACAATCAGCCACACTTTGCTACTCTCGATCGGTTCCTCGCTAATCAGCGAAGTCTTTCGGTTTACGTGTTGAGGCCACGAGCGCTGACGATTGGTTAGTGGACATCTGCAAGCACTTTGGTGTAGCAATGTCGGACACGAGGACTTTGTCAAGTTTGCATCGTTTCAACTCAAGGATCAAGTTGCTGAGTGGTACCAGCAATACAAAGATTCGAGAGGAGGTCGTGCCATTACAGGATGAGTTCGCCGTGATTTCAGAGCTCATCACATTCGAAAAGTGTTGTTGAGAGCAAGCGTGAGGAGTTCCGCAATCTCAAGCAAGGCAACATGTCTGTCTATCAATACAATATCCAGTTCGAAGCTCGCTCGTTTTGCTAAGCAAGGCGCACGATGAAAGAGTATGATCTATCAATTCAGAGGTGGTGCGAGAGAAGATCTGCAATTACCTCTTGTGTTGTTTGAGCGAGATAAGTATGATGATTTCTACAACATGGCTCTGAAGCAAGAAGCGGCCCAGCTCAAATCTGAGGCTTCTAAGAAGAGAATCAGGGATGCAGATTCAGTCCTCTTCGTCCTCTCAAGTGGCAGCCAAGCAGCAGAAGTTTTACCTGCCCCTCCTCCGTTCCGTCGGCCTTACCGTGAGAAGAACTCAGGTGGCCGTGGATCTTCCCACCCACCCAACCCAAGCTATCGAACAAGTCTAATTCTCAAGCTCCAAGGTCAAGTGCTCCTTACCACCGTCCGCTCTCGAGGTCACTTGCAACAAGTGTCGGCAGAAGGGTCACTATCTTGAACAAGTGCTTCAACGAGGCGCCTTCCGCCTCCTCCTCTGTGAAATCTTCCAGCAATGCGGTGGTCAAGCATAATCCAAAGTATGCCAAGGTCAATATGATGAATGCAGCTCAGCAGAGGATTCTTGAGATGTGATCATGGGTAATCTTCTTGTTAATGATATTCTGCAAAGTTCTCTTTGACCTTTGGTGCATCGCTTAGTTTCATCTCTAAACCATTTGCATCTAAGCATGACTTGTCTTTCCAAGTTTTGCCAAGACCATTAGCAGTTGTCTCTCCGGGTAAATGCATGAATGCAAGCTACATGGTTCGGATGTCTCTATCAAGATGGGCGATTATAGATTTCTGTCTAAACCAGTTGTTCTTGGTGACTCGGATATTGATCTTATTCTCGGAATGGGTGGCTTTATCAGACAAAGCTCAGCTTGATTGTGCTGCGGGGAAATTCAATTGACTCACTCTTCTAATGATGTGATCATCTATGCGCTCGTGATGAAACTATTGGTTGTTTTCTCTCAATGAGAAGGGCGAACTGAATGCCATCTCTCGATTCGATCGTTTGTGAGTACCAAGATGTCTTTCGGAAGAGCTTCGGGTATGCCTCCTCATCGGCCGATTGAGTTCGTTATTGATCTTGAGCACGGCATCTTGAACCCGTTTGCAAGCGTCCATACAAGCTTGGACCTGATGAGCTGAAGGAATTGAAGAAGCAGCTCGATGAACAAGAGCGTCTGGTTTGATCGGACCGAGTTCATCTCCTTGGGGTTGTGGTGTTCTTTTGTCCGAAGAAGGATGGCACGGACCGACTTTGCGTCGATTACCGTCCATTGAATAAGAAGACAATCAAGAACAAGTATCCACTTCCCAACATCAATGAGCTTTTCGAGCAACTCAAAGGTGCTCTGATGTTCTCCAAGCTTGACCTTCGTATGGGGTATCATCAGATTCGCATTCGTGAACAAGATATTCCCAAGACAGCATTGAGAACAAGCTTTGGTTCTTATGAATATCTTGTCATGTCTTTCGGCCTCGTCAATGCTCCTCCAACATTCTCTCGGATGATGAACTTCATATTCAACCCCTACACCAATGAATTCGTCTTGGTCTATCTTGATGATATTTTGGTCTTCTCCAAGAATAAGAAGGATCATGCCAAACATTTGCGATTGGTGCTAGACAAGCTCGAGAGTACCAATTCTATGCTAAGTTCTCCAAATGTGAATTCTGGCTTGATGAAGTGCTTTATCTTGGTCATATCATCTCCGCCAAGGGCATCGCTGTTGATCCGAGAAGGTGTCGCAATTGTGAATTGGGAACCTCCTCGAATGTCAAGCAGCTCCATGATTTTCTTGGTCTTGCAAGCTATTGCGAAGATTCGTTGAGAACTTCTCCAAGATTGCAAAGCCTCTTTCCAACCTTCTCCGAAGCATGTGAAGTATGTCGGTCTCCCGAGTGTGGCGTTGCTTTCAATACCCTCAAAGAGAAACTCGTCACAGCTCTGTTACGACTCCTCTGATGAATCCAAGCCATATGAAGTTTTCTGTGATGCTTCTCTTCAAGGTCTCGGTGCTGTGTTAATGCAAGAGAAGAGAGTTGTGGCTTATACCTCTCGCTTGATTGAAGCCCAACGAGAAGAACTACCCCACTCACGATCTTGAGTTGGCGGCAGTTGTCCATGCATTGATAATGTGGAGACATCTCTTGTTGGGAAGGAAAGTGGACATTTTCACCGATCACAAGAGTCTCAAGTACATCTTCACTCAGCCCAACCTCAACCTCGAGGCAGACTCGATGGGTGAAATGATTCAAGAGTACAACCCAAGTATTGAGTATACTCGGGCAAAGCCAATGTCATTGCAGATGCTTTGAGCAGGAAAGCTTCGCAACAGTCTAATCCTCAAGCCCTTTCAGCGGATCTCTGTGAATCTTTCCATAAGCTGAATCTTCAAGTTGTTCCTCAAGGCTTTCTTGCCAACCTCATAGTCTCTCCTACTTTGGAAGATCAGATTCGTGAGGCTCAACTTCTGGATGCCATGGTGAAAAAGGTGAAGCGTGGTATCGACAAGGGCATTTCAAATACAAGTGCTTCCATGTTGATGACAAAGACACTCTGTTCTTTGAGGACGGATTGTGGTTCCTAAGGGTGATCTGCGAAAAGTCATTATGAGCGAGGCTCACAATTCGCTTCTATCCATTCATCCTGGAAATCGAAGATGTACCATGACCTCAAGCAGTCATATTGGTGGACTCGAATGAAGCGAGAAATTGCTCAATTCGTGAATGAATGTGATGTCTGCGAGAAGAGTGAAAGCGAACACCAAAGACCAGCTGGTCTCCTCCAACCTCTTGCTATTCTGAATGGAAGTTTGATCATATTGAAATGGACTTCGTGACTGGCTTTCCAAAGTCCAAGCGTGGAAATGATGCTATCTTCGTTGTCATTGACAAGCTTACTAAAGTGGCTCATTTTCTTCCTATCAAAGAATCCATCACAGCAGCTCGGTTGGCGAGCTATACACCTCGAGATTGTCTCCTTGCGGCATTCCTCAAGTGATCTCTTGAGACCGTGGAAGCATCTTTACCTCCAAGTTTTGGGATTCTTTTGAAGGCCATGGGCACCAACATTCGTTTCAGCACAGCTTTCCATCCTCAAACAAGTGGCCAAGTTGAGCGAGTAAATCAAATCCTTGAAGATATGCTCGGGGCTTGTGTCATTTCTTTCGGTATGAAGTGGGAAGATTGTCTTCCATATGCGAGTTCTCTTACAACAACAGCTTCCAAGCGAGTTGGGCAAGGCCCCATTGAAATTCTCTATGGCGAAAGTGCGTACTCCTCTCAATTGGTGCAGAGGCAGGTGAGCGCCAACTTCTTGGCAATGACTTGATCACGAAGCGGAAGAAATGTGCCAAGTCATTCGTGAGAATCTCAAAGCCGCATAATCGCGCGGAAAACTATTATGATGATAAGCACCGTGATGTGACTTTTGAAATCGGAGACCATGTCTACCTCGCGTCTCTCAATGAAAGGCACTCGTCAACCCGGTATCAAAGGAAGCTTGCCCCTAGATCGTGGGTCCTTTCAAGATCATTGGGAAAAGAAGCGATCTCGCCTATCAACGAGCTTCCATCCAACTTTGCAAGCGTGCGATGTGTTTCACGTGTCACAACCGCAAGTGCTTCAAGACTCCTGACGCACTATCAACTTGAAGAGATTGACCTTCAAGAAGATCTCTCTTATCATGAGCACCCGTTGCTATTCTTGAAGAAACCGGCGCAAGACTCGCAACAAGTCAATCAAATTCCTGAAAGTGAAGTGGTCACACCATTCCGACCGAGAAGCTACACGGGGCGCGAGGATCACCTCCGTTCGAGTATCCGGAGTTCTTTCGGTCCTAGATCTGGGGCGAGATCCTCTTGTAGTGGTGGAGTGTTGTAACACCGGAGTAACTTTCCATATTTGTAACTCAACTCTTGCCATTTTCGGCATTGATATATGATATTCCCTCCGTGGTTGGGTTTTCCTTTTTTGCATTTTGTCCATGTCATGCATTTTATATTATGTCATCATGTGCATCGCATTTGCATACGTGTTAGTCTCATGATTCGAGCATTTTCCCTTTGTCCGTTTTGCAATCCGGCACTTCTATCTCCCGGCGGTCCTTTTACGTTTTTCCGTGTGTGGGTATTAAACCTCCTCGAAATGGACCGAGGTTTGTCTAGTGGCCTTGGGATACCACCCGTAGACCACCGGTCAAGTTTGGTCATTTGGAGCTCGTTTGGTACTCAGCAGTTAACGCACCTTCGCAAAGGCCTCTTTTAAGTTGCAGCCCAACACCCTTTCAAAACAGCCCAATAACCCATCTAAGTCACTCCCATGCTCTCCGTCGTTCGATCACGATCGCGTGGCGAAAACTACACCTCATTTGGACTCTCCTAGCTCCTTTATGCCTATTTAAACATCTCCCCGAAATCCGGATCAATTCTACCCTAACCCTAGCCTTCTTCCTCCTCCTCAGCCTTGCCGGACCAGCGTCCGTGCCAGCGCCGGACACGTCCGCCGCCGCCTCCCTCAGCCACTCACGCGCGCCGCCACCTCATCGCGCGGTCTCTCTCTCTCCACCGCCCGGCCCTCCGGCCCAGATCGGGCCCGCTGAGCCCATCGGGGCCGGACGAGCCCGCCGCCGCCCGTCGCCTCCCGGAGCCGCCCGTGGTCGCCGGCGAACCCGTCGCCCTCGCCGGTCGACTCCGCCGCCGAGCCCCCGCCGCCTCTGCCGCGCCCCGCCAAACTCCCGCTGGCGCCTTCGCCCGCCGCCCGGCTCGCCCGGCCTCCGCCCCGCCGCCGTCCCGGGCGCGGCTCATGGCTCCCGCGCCCGCCACCTCGCCGCCCAGCCTGGCGAGCCTCGCCCGCCGCGGCAGCACCTCGCCGCCCGCCGGCCGCCTCCGCCAGCCCCCGCATCCACTCGGCGAGGCGCCACGCCTCGGGTTCCGTGCAACCCTAGATCGAGGTTGACCTCAAAATTTCATCTAAGTCCCGAGCATTTTGATATTTTGTGCAATTTTCAACATGCTATATCTTCGCATCCGTAGATCCATTTTGCGCGTATAATATGTCAAAATGTTCGCCTCGAAGAGTAGATCATTTAATCTCATTGCATCATTTTCATTTGAGCTCATCTTGATGCCCGAAATGCTGTTGGAAGAGTGCTATGTGCTGTTAGTTTCTGATTTTTATCAGGACTTGCACTTTTGTTATTTTGCCATGATTAATATGTGCACCCTATGAATTTGAGTCCTACATGTGTTTTGTAAAATGACATGTCATATTTCCAGGGTATATGCCATGTATTTTTGTGATCTATGTGGTGACTAGCACAAGCATGCAAAGTAGGTGTCCTAATGTTGCTGATTTCAGCCCTGTTTTAGCTGATTTTGATGCCATGTTTACTTGATGATACCGAGAGATCTATGCATATTTTGAGATACTTCAGTAAGGGTGTTTTGTAAAGCATGACTTGCTCTTTCCATCCATGCCTTTGTTTGCAATTATGCGATGCCATAGCTTGAGTCAATCGAGCTCTACTTTTGCTACCAAATGATTCCTGGCAGATTGTATACATGTTATTCAATTTTGCCTAGCTTGTTGTGGTTGATCCATATATGCTATATTAGTGTTCTTGCCATGTATGTCTTCTATGTCATGTCTTCTTGATGTATGTATGCTTAGTTTATCATTTGAGGCTCTGTAGTGAGTGCATTGAGCTTGTTAACATGCCCTCTCGTTATCAGTTTTGACATGTCATGTTGCTGAATTTGTTAACAAGACTTTCAATATTGACATGGGTGTTACTATATTTTCTAGTCCTTTTGGCTTATGGTCAGTAAGGGACTTTTGAAATATGCTTTGAGTAGATTCATGCCATGCCATGTTTTGCTATTTTAAGGTCCTGTAGCATGTAGTTTTCTGCTCTGAACATTGCAACCTGATGCTGTTTTGCCATATCCAGCCTGATTATTATTGCACTTTTGCCATGCTTGTTTGAACATGTTATGATGTGAACTAGCCATAGCTCAGTGCTCATCTTTTGTCGAGCATCATGTGTAGATCACTGCCAGGTGCTTTATTGATACGTTTGGGTGCAGTAGCTTAATTATTTGTTGCTTGCTAAGTGGCATCATGCTGTTAATGGCAGATTTGCGCCATTCTTGTTTTGCTTGTCATTTGCAAACCGTGCATCCGTTTCCGGTGATCTTTATATCGATTTCAGCGAAATCATCTCATCTTTCAATGGCATGCTTGGTTTGCCAAGTTGATTCCTGGTTCATCATTTACCTTCGGGCCTTTATACGCATTGCATATCGCATCCGCATATCATGTCATGTTTTGCATCATGTTGATTGTGCATTGCACCGTGATTTATTGTGGTTCCTTTGTTTGTGTTGTTGCTTTGGGTAGAGTCGGGAGGCGAGTGCGTGAGCGAGGAGCCTGTTGAGAACGTTTTCGAGGATCAAGCTTTCGACAACTCGAGAACATTGCGGGCAAGATGACCATACCCTCGAAATCACTTCTATCTTTGCTATGCTAGTTGCTCGCTCTTTTGCTATGCCTATGCTGCGATGCCTACCACCTGCTATATCATGCCACCCATATTGCCATGTCAGCCTCTAACCATCCTTTCCTAGCAAACCGTTGATTGGCTATGTTACCGCTTTGCTCAGCCCTCTTATAGCGTTGCTAGTTGCGGTGAAGATGAAGTTTGTTCCTTGTTGGAACATGGAGATGTTGTTCCTTGTTGGAACATGTTTACTTGTTGGGGATATCACAATATATATATCGGATATATTTAATGCATCTATATACTTGGTAAAGGGTGGAAGGCTCGGCCTTATGCAGTGTTTTGTTCCACTCTTGCCACCTAGTTTCCGTCATACGGTGTTATGTTCCTTGATTTTGCGTTCCTTACGGTTGGGTGATTTATGGGACCCCTTGACAGTTCGCTTTGAATAAGACTCGTCCAGCAAGGCCCAACTTTGGTTTTACCATTTGCCACCTAAGCCTTTTCCCCGGGTTTCGCGAGCCCGAGGGTCATCTTTATTTTAACCCCGGGCCAGTTCTCCTCTCGAGTGCTGGTCCAAACCTGTCGACCGCCGGTGCCATCAGGGGCAACTCGAGGCTGGCCTATCGGAAGTTTGGACAATCCGGTGTGCCACGAGCGAGATATGTGCAGCTCCTATCGGGATTTGTCGGCACATTCGGGTGGCTTTGCTGGTCTTGTTTTATTGCTGTCGAAATGTCTTGTAGTCCTGGATTCGAGATTGATCGGGTCTTCGGTAGAAGAATATCCTTCGTTGACCGTGAGAGCTTATAATGGGCTAAGTTGGGACACCCTGCAGGGTAATATCTTTCAAAGCCGTGCCCGCGGTTATGAGGCAGATGGGAATTTGTTAATGTCCGGTTGTAGAAAACCCAAAGTTGACCTCAAATAAAATACACATCAACGCGTGTGTAACCGTGATGGTCTCTTCTCGCGGAGTCCGGGAAGTGAACACGATGTTGGAGTTATGTCGGCGTAAGTAGTTCAGGATCACTTCTTGATCACTACTAGTTTCACGTCCGCTTTGCTTCTCTCCTCGCTCTCTTTTGCGATGTAGCCACCATATATGCTAGTCGCTTGCTGCAGCTCCACTTTACTACTCTGTCCTTCCTATAAGCTTAAATAGTCTTGATCTCGCGGGTGTGAGATTGCTGAGTCCCGTGACTCACGATACTTCAAAACAGTTGCAGGTTCCGATGAGGCCGGTGCAGGTGATTCCACCGAGCTCAAGTGGGAGTTCGACGAGGCGTGGTCGTTACTATGTGTCTTTTCAGATGATCAGTAGTGGTGCCCAGTTGGGATGATTCGGGATCTGTGTAGCTTTTGGGGTATCTTCTTTTATTTTGGTTCCGTAGTCGGACCTTGAGTGTACTCTGAATGATGGATGTTTATTTATGTCTGTGTGAAGTGGCATTGTAAGCCAACTATGTATCTTTCCTTAATTATTACATGGGTTGTGTGAAGATTACCTCACTTGCGACATTGCTTTCAATGCGGTTATGCCTCTAAGTCGTGCCTCGACCGTGGGAGATATAGCCGCGCCGAGCGTTCACCGTGTGCGTGTGTGTGCCTCGTCACGTGGTTTTGCCGGTTTTCCATGGCGCGCGTCCCGTTCCGTCCACGGACGGTCGTCGGCGTTTTTTCCAGCGTCCACGTACAACCCGTTCACGGGTCCGTTTATGTGTGTGTGCGTCGTCGTGGTTTGCCCAGTTTTCCATGGCGCGCGTCAGTTCCGTCCACGACGACGGCGTCGGCCGTTTTTCCCGTGTCCACGTACAGCCAGTCACGGGTCCATATGCGTGTGTGCGTCGTACATGGTTTTCCTCAATTTTTTCTTGGCGCGCGTCCACTTCCGTGCGATGGGCGTCGGCCACTTTTCTCTTGTCCCGTAGAGCCCGTACGGGTCCGTGTAAGGAGTCGATATGCGTGTTTGTGCCTCGTACCTTGGTTTGCTCTGTTTTCCATAGTGCGCGTCCGGTTCCGTCGATGGCGGGCATTGGTCGATATTTTCCCGTGTCCACGTACAGCCCGTTCACAGGTCCGTGTAGCGGTTTATGCGTCTGTGTGCCTCGTGCGTGGTTTTGCCTAGTTTTCCATGGCGCATCCACTTCCGTCCCACGGCAGCGTCGGCCACTTTTTTCCCGTGTCCCGTATAACCCGTTCACGGGTCCGTTTAAGTTTGTGTCGTGGTTTTCCTAGTTTTCCATAGTGCGCATCCAGTTCCGTCCCGACTCTTGCCGTGTCTCCGATAACTGCGTTAGTTGTGATGACATCACATGTATGAATCGACCAAGTATCTTGGTCACTTGGCAAAAATAGTTTTGAGTGTGCTCGCGACTGGCCTTATCGGTGATTGCGTATGTCATATAAGGGACTTTACCATTTGTCTTGACCATGACTTAGCCGTGTAGCCTGGGGCGAAGGCATACGCATGAATCGGTCAAGTATCTTGGTCACTTAGCACATATAGTTTTGAGTGTTCTCGCCACTGGTCTTATGGAGTGATTGCATATGTCTTATAAGGGACTTTACCATTTGTCTTGACCATGACTTAGGCGTGTAGCCTGTGTGACGGCATGCATGAATCGGCCAAATATCTTGGTCATTTGGCACATATAGTTTTGAGTGTTGTTTCCGCTGGCCTTGTCGGGTGATTGCGTATGTCTTACAAGGGACTTTGCCATTTCTTTTGA